>CM038112.1:32268883-32292681 GCA_001642375.2 Mentha longifolia
CGAAGTCCTGCAATTAAGGCTTCGTACTCCACTTCATTGTTTGTGGTAGGGAAGTCGAACCGAAGTGCATAGGTTATCTCCTGCTCGTCTGGACTGAGAAGTATGATGCCTGCACCGCTTCCTGATTTTCCAGAAGCCCCGTCCACGTATACCTTCCAACATGGGTTCGTTTGTAGGTTCGGCTCCGACAATGTCTGATGCGGTATCGGGTAGCTTCGGTGCTTCCGTAAAATTAGATTCCACAAGAAGTCAGCTAGGCTTGGCCTTTGATAGCACTGCATGGACAGTAGCTGATGTCGTGCTCACCTAGCTCAACTGCCCATTCGCAATTCTCCCCGAAGCTTCAGGCTTCAATAGCACTTGCCGAAGTGGAAGGTCGGTGAGGACTGTATTGGATGTGCCTGGAAATAAGGTCGTAGCCTCCTTGCAGCGTTTACTAACGCTAGTGCGATCTTCTCTAATGGCTGGTACCTCGTCTCTGGTCCTTTGAGTGCTCGGCTGATGAAGTAGACCGGGAGTTGCCGACGTTTTTCTTCACGTACTAGGACCTGCACTTATAGTTTCATCTGAAGCCGCAAGGTATAGGGAGAGAATTTCTCTTATCGTGCGGGACTGATAAGGTTGGAAGCTTGGAGAGGGTACTTTTTCAGGTCGGCAAATGCTGATTTCTGTCCTCTTCCATTTAAAAAACGGGTTCTTCTTAAGAATCTTGAAGAACGAGAGTTGCTTCTCTGCCGCTTTCGAAAGGAACCGACTTAGGGCAGCTAGGCAGCCCGTCAGTTTATGCACGTCGTGAATCTTCTCCGGAACCTTCATCTCTTGGACAGCTCGGACCTTGGACGGGTTGGCCTTTAATCCTTCTTGAGAAACCCAGCATCCTAAAAATTTTCGGATCGGACCATAAAGGTGCACTTTTCAGGATTCAGCTAGGTTGACTTTCCGAAGGAGGCCGAGGACGATCTTGAGGTCGTCAGCACAGGTGGCTGGCTCCTTGCTTTTGACGATGATGTCATCCACATATACCTCCACATTTTTGCCGATGTGGGGCTCGAATATCTTGTCCACCATTATTTGATAAGTGGCTCCAGCATTCTTTAGTCCAAAAGGCATTTCTTGTATGCGAAGACGCCAAAGTCAGTGATGAAAGCTGTCTTTGGTGCGTCTTCATCACTCATCAAGACTTGGTGATATCCCTTATACAGATCTAAGAAGCTGAAAACCTTATGGCCGACCAGAGCCTCGACTTTCTTGTCGATGTTGGGGAGGGGATAACAGTCTTCAGGGCAGTAGTTTATTAGGTCGGTGTAGTCGATACACATTCGCCAACCCCCTCCTTGTTTCTTCACCATCACCGGGTTGGCAATCCAAGTCGGATATCTAACCTCAAAGGTATTCGTGTTTCTAACAGTTGGTGCACTTCGTCATGTATGACCTGGTTCCGGTCTGCTGCGAATACCCGCTGCTTTTGCCGGACTGGCTTTACTCCGGGGTCAATGTTCAGCCGGTGTGTGATAACATCTGGTGAAACTCCGGTCATGTCAAGCGGTGACCAAGCGAAGACATCTCTATATTCCCGAAGTAGTTGGACAATTTGCTTGCGAAGTTCGGCTCCTCCAGCGAAGCCTACTTTGACGACCTTAGTCGGGTCATTTTCGTACAATACAACGGCTTCCACTGGCTCGTAAAATGCAGAATTGTCTTCCACCAACTCTTCGGGTTTCTGTAGTTGCTATGCTGCGGATGCTGAGGTGTTCCAACACCTCGTAGGGCGATCTGCATGCACTCCTTTGCTCTTTTCTGGTCGCCGCGAACTACGATTATTTTTTTCGATGGAATTTTGATCGTTAGGTGGTACGCCGAGCATATTGCCTTCATTGCGACCAACCAATCTCTTCCTAGGATGATGTTATAGGGGGAGTTCGCCTTTACGACAAAAAAACTGACGAGCTTAGTGGATGACAATGGGTGCTTACCCACTGTCACTGGGAGTTGAACTATCCCTTCGGTTTGCGTCTCTTGTTGGACGAAGCTTCTCAGGGGAATTGGTGCTGGTGTTAAAAGAGCTTCTTCGACCCCTAGCTTCTCAAAGCAATCCTTAAAGAGCACGCTTACCGAGGCCCCACTGTCGATGAAGATTCGTTGGACGAGCTTATTAGCCACCACTGCCTCAATCACAATGGCATCTTGGTGAGGTATCATTGGTGGCACCGGGTCCTTCTCCGAGAAAGTAATGGCCTCGTCCTTTTTGAACCTTTTCTGTAAAGGTTCGTCTGCAGGGGACTTCTGGCCTCGGCCTTGAGTGACGACTTCGTTGCTCCTTGTGGGAGCCCGGTAATAGCGGTGATGATTCCGTCGATCTGGGGTTGATCTTCGTCTCCCCTCATCATCAGGCCTCGGCTTTTTGTCGACATGGGGGGCGCAATTGTTCCCTCCTCGATTTCTGCGCTTTTCCCCTGCCCTGGGGTCGGGCATCATGTTAGCCGCGACTTAGGTACTTTCTAAACGTACCGTCGCGCACCATGTGCTCGATATCTGCAGCTAGCTCCCTGCAGTCCTCCGTGTCATGGCCGTAATCCTCATGGAATCGGCAGTATTTGTCCTTAGATCGGCGTTTCGACCCACCACGTGACATGGGCTAAGGTTTTCTGAAACAGGTTGGTATGAAGCTCATAAATCTCCGTCCTCGGCCTTGTCAGTGGTGTAAACTGGGTCTTCTCCGGAGTTTGCCGAGGTCCAAGTCGGGATTCAAGTGGGCCTCGCTGCAGTCTATCTAAGGCACTTCGGCGGCTTTGACTTCGGTCATTGCGCTCTTCTTTCCTCCGATCGGATGGTTCAGGCTTATCAGCCTCGCGCTTCTTCCTATCCGCTTCATCTGCGCGTGCGAACCGATCCGCGATGCTCCACAGCTGCTTCGATGTTCGAGGCTCTTCCCTAACAATCTCCTTGTAGAGAGCACCAGATTGGATGGCATTCTGGAAGGCCGAGATAAGGACTTTCGTCGGTCAAGCGATCGACTTTCAAGCTTTCCTCATTAAACCTAGTCATAAAGTCACTTATTGATTCTCCTCGTCTCTGCCTTATGGAAAGAAGTTAGGCCGGGGTGGTTTTCGCCTCGGCTTTCTGGAAAAATCTGCGTTCGAAAGCGTCGAGTAGGTCTGCGTATGATCCGATACTGCATGGAGGCAGGCTATCAAAACCAACTACGAGCGTTATCGACGAGCAGTTCGGGGAATACCTTACATATGTAGGTATCCTCGCTGAGACCTTGATTAATCATATTATATTGATATTGAGACAAAAAATTCCTTGGATCACATGAGCCGTTGTAAGGCTTGATCGGAGGTACTCGATACTTCTCCGGGAGAGGAGTGTAGAGTATTTTGTTGGTGAAGGGAGTAGAGATCTTACTGTAAACAGTAAATCTCCCTTCTCGGTAATCGTCATCACGCCGAGGTGAAGTAGTATGACGACGAGGTGGGGTGATGCTACGCCGAGGTGAAGGTCTGTAGTTTCCTCGATATTTATCATCGAACCTCCTTTGACGAGGTGCAACGTCTCGTGCGCCACGATTTGGATGCTTTGAGAATTATGTTGCTAATGGGAACGGGATGTAGCTCCACGTTCTCCATGTTGTATTCCAGCTCTTTGTTGGTTGACGAACTGGAGGAATTCCGGGCCTTTATATGCGAGGAAACTTTTCCACCGCGTCTTCAAGTTCATGCGGCTGGAGCTTTGGGACTCCCTCTTCGTCATGACCACTGTTGCGACCTTCTTGGCTGGGGTGAGTGGTTTGCCAAACTGGTCCACCAGGATGTCTCCCACATGCCCTTCTGGAGTCTGCGCACGCTCCTTCCCGGGGCATCTGCAATTAGAGCTAGGCGGCTGGCTGGAGGCTTCGTTGGATTCTTGAGGGGTTTGCTGGGCGTTTTTATGCTGGGCTTCCCTCTCCTTAGCGGGCGGCAGCGGCAGCCTCGGCGGCAAACTTATTAGCGGCAACAGTAGATCGTGTTGATTTTCCAGCCATCGTGATTGCAGCAAACTTGCAAAATTTGATCGAGATTCACAGATTTGATTTTCCCACAGACGGCGCCAGTGATCGATCTTATTTTCGCAAGGTAGTTATGCACAAAAACTGGAATTTGATGAACACGAAAAGGGATACAAAGGATTTACGTAGTTCGATCTATTGTGATAGATCTACGTCCACAGAGCGAAAGTGTGTATGGATTTTATTGAGAGTATACGTATAGCTTGTACAAAGATTGTTCTCCCCTTTCAATCTATTCTCAACCCCTATTTATAAGTATTTACATATGTAACCAGACTAGGATTACAAGTCTTTTCCTATTAGGACTCTTTGGCTTCATCTTCTCCTTTATAGGATAAACACTGAGCTTCTATATCTCTTGGAGCTTGAATTATGGTCGATATAGGAGTTGCCTTGGTGTAGAAGTCTCTTTGAAGTAGGTTTGTAGTTGATTGGGCCGAAATGCGTAGGGCTCTAGCTGGGCCGAGCTGCGTTGGCCAAGCTTAACTGTCGGGGCCCAATTATATTAGACTCGATGCTTGGGCCTAGTAGCTAGGCCATATCCTATCACAATACTCAAGAAAATATATTTCTTGAGGACACACTAAAGTGAAGCGCTTTGGAAGAACTATGGACTTGAAAGAAAATTTGCTTGAGTTCTTGCAAATGTGGATGCTTGAATTGTTTGTTCGTGCGTTACTTTTTAGCTCCTTCTATTCATAGTAAGGAACCCTACTTCCCATTGAGAAGAGAAGAAGTTGCGTGTTCCTTAATTTTCAGATAAGTTGGCGTGTCAGTCCCTTTTCAGGCTTTTCAGACTCCAGTACTAGGAAGGGATGTTCATCGCACCTAGGGGTAATTGCAGTCTTCACCTAATCTTCAATTTTCGGTGTGTTGACACGTAAGCTTTAGGTGGTGATGTCAGATATCTGAACATTTGAATTTCAAACTTGGATTCTGCGAGTCAAACTTATCACACTAGCACTAATTGACACTTTAAGTCGAGCTTCGTATCAGAAACGCTTTGGGGAGCAGTCTTGAGGGAGCTTCACTTCTACTGAATGGAAGCTCTGCTCTTAGCGTCTTTAGCTGAAGCGTTACAGCTACGTTTTGCTTTCCAGACTGCTGGCGCTTTTACGTTGGCGGCGCTTTCAGTACCGGTGACGCTTTTACTACTGGAGCCGCTTTGCTTTTTAGGTGTAACGCGAACTCTGACTGCTTCATTCCACGCGCTTCTAGACTAAAGTATAAGCTTCCTAACATGCAAGCTTTGCTAATAAAAACTAGTCTAGATTTATCAAAAAATAAGAAAGGAAATAGTAAACTATCATGGGTTTTGGAATCGAATCAAAACAAATTGTTTCGAACTTGATCCAAGTTCCCCCTTAACATAATATCCCAACAATTTCCCCCTTTTGATGATGTCAAAACCCGACGTCAAATACTTACACAAATTTAGACAATTTCTAGGCTAAGTATAAGAATGAGAGAGGGTTAGGCATAGCGCAATATCAATGCAGTAATAGCAGTTAATATGAAAGCATAAAAATAAGTAAAGACAATGAGATGTTGTCTTTAAATCAGTAAAGGGTATCCTTATTGAAGATATGAAGAACGTGATACATATACAGGATATTCACTTGAATTTTCTCTTTGGGATTGGAGGAATCAATCCATACGCTTTGTATACCTTTTCCAGAATAGATTACCGAGAGGTGTTGTGATGTTGGCATAACTCCAGCCACTTCGCGCATTTCATTAACCTCTTCATCAATCTTCTCTTCATCTGGGATTACTCCTCCAACGAGCGGCAACTTGAACTTTTCCTTTTCCGGCAGCTTCAGGTTCTTATGCTTTACCAGCTCCAAAATCTTGTTGAAGAGAAGGGCTTTGAAATGATCCATGTAAGTGACGAAGCACTCCATGGCATAGTCAGTGCGAAAGCCATGCCAGTAATAGAAACGCTTGATGAAAGCTTCTTTTGCAGCATCCTACTCCTCCTTGAGGTCAGCTGGGATTATGTCATCTATGTACTTGGCATTGGGAGCGTTGTCCCTCCTCTTCTTCCTTTCTGATTCGTCCCTTTTGAACATCGCCGTTCTGCACGCTTCAATATCTGGAGTGCAGGCGGCTTTCCACGTATTCTCACCTCTTCTCAATGGCTTTGGACCTTAAGCGCTTCGTCCTCGCGAGATGTGGGGACTTCATAGAATATGTCTTTCTGACACTCAGACACCGCGTTGTATTCTGCCATTCTGAATAGGCAGTTCTTCTCTTGTTGATTGAGTGGTGTGAGCCTCAACTTGAGTCGATAGTAGTTGTGATAGGTTTTCGCTCTGATGATCACATCCAACTTTTCATCGATCTCTTGTAGGGCACTTTCCTCTTGTGTCATCTTGGCCTTCTTTTTGGTTGGGGAGGTAACTGCGAGCTCTTGTTCCTTACATTTTCACTTCGACACTTGTAGTTGCTCTGCTGGCACTGATTGAAGTAGGACAGCAGCTTCCGGTCCAGAAACCGGAACAATCTGCTTGTCTGCTTCCCCTTGAAATGAGGCATCTTTGCCAATTCCAGCCTTCGAGGCTCTTCCCTTCGATGCTTCCGCACTCTTGGAAACGTCCTGCACGACCTGCTTCTTCAAAGCGACATCCTTCCTAGGGGCATCCTGCATAGCCGCTTTGTCCTGGACACTTGACGTCATCCTAGCCTCTTTCCCCTTTTTGGCATCAGCAATAGATGCTTCGGCGGGTGTGGGTTGAACTTCGGCAGCAGGGATAGTGACTCTAGGAATCCTACGATTCGGTTGGACTTTCGGCAGCAATCCTTGTGCAAGGAGCCCTGCAAGCAGTTGTACCGAAAGTACTGGAGCGATATCCTCAAATAGATCCTCGAGGGAAAGCGTCTCTGTGGCAAAAGCGCGGGTGAGACCGTGTTCAACGGTCGACTGCAACAGGATCTTCGTTTCTAGGGTTTCGGGGTTGAGGTTGGCGAAAAAATCAACGACACCACTGGAAATGATGAATTTCGGACACTTGAAGACCAGGTTTTCTAAGCCAGCACTGACGATGGCGCACTTGATAACTCCACCATCGGTGAGAAGATCACGATTGACGTGAGCTTCAGTGCATACATATTCGCCGTACAGGCTACGGTCTGCGGGTTCCCACTTAGCATTCACCATTGTTGATATTTGGAGAGATTTTTGAAAAACTAAGAAAGTTTAGTAGACAAGTGAAGTTCAGCGAGTTGGAAGAACTTAGGAAATTTGCAGAAACTAAATGGTGAAATAGTAAGTAAGGAAGATGATGAAAGGGTGAAATAGTATCACTATTTATAAGGAATTTGAAGGTTAGTGGGTAGTGACGTGTCATAGCGAGTGGCTAGGATCACTTCCGAAAAATAAGTGAGTGGTTGAGATTGTGCTTTGTTGTCACTATAATCGTGCGTCTCTGGAAAGAGTAATTCAAAATGTCCGAAGGCCAAGATTAAAAAGGTTTTGACGGTTCGGTAGTGCGAGTGAGATGCACGCGCGAATGGGTCTCGAATACTATTTCAGTAGCAGTCTTTACATTAAATGCAAAGATTTCACACGCAAACTATACTCGATTGATATCCTACTTTATAGTTACAACCTAAGCTATATCTATTTATGAAATAAATTAATAAGAGATTAATCTTTCAAAAGATCGAAATTTGGCTGATTGCCACGCTTTTGAATTTAGACGAGAGCGTCTAGTTCGGAAAGCGTCTGTATCATCTCTTTAATATTTTCAGCGAGTCACGCATAGAGTTCTTGAAGACGCTTTGCGTTAACTTACTTACTTGAATTGAAAAGTACGAAAAGGAGACTTACCAGTCAGTCAATTTTGTAATTGACTGATACCCCTGCTTTGACAATCCACGTACTCAAATGTTAAAGCGTTAGTTGAGGAACAGAACGTTCACGCTTTGAAAGTGTAAGAGCGTCTGTTTTTATCTAGACGTTTTCTCTCTAAGTTTAAGTGTTTCCCCCTTAAACATAGCTTTGGACTATCTTTAAAGAGAGCGTTAGCTATGTAGGGAAGGCGCTTTACTTGTGTCGAAAGTTGAATTAATATTTTCCTTTTCTCTTACTAGGGTAGGTTTATCTCGTTAATTTGACAACATGAGAAATATGAGATTACAAAATCCATAATGGACCCGGTTGGGGATGAGTATCTTTATAGATTTCAATGAAGTGATGTGAGTTGCCTCATGCTTTACTAAGGATATACCGTTTGGGCATGAGATTTCATATCATCCATGAAAGAGCTATAAATTTACTTCCTTACTAGGGCAAGCCATCTCATATTTCAATGAAGCGAGATATTTTAGAGTAGACACTAACCTTTGTAGAGTTGGAGCTTCACATTATTCAAAACACGTGAGGCTTTCACAATAAGCAGTGGTAAAGTTTGTCTTCGACACGCTTTGCGCTTCTGGCTCCATCTCCACCATGAAGGCTTGTGAAAGTTGAGGTGATAACCATTCAAGCAACTCCATACAATACGTCCCAAAAATTACGTACGCGTATGTTAACTTGAAGAGGATCATCAACTCAAATCTTTCATGTTTCTTCAGCTGAAAGGATTTTAAGAATTTGGGAGTGGATCATCAAGATTGTACCAAGCTCTAAACTTAAAAGCTGGACTTTCAAGAGATCCACAAGGTACCACTAGTGCACCGCTCTGACAAGACGGCACAAGTTTTACGAATACCGTGGCACGAGTAACAACCTTAATCAAGTTAATCCGAGATTAACTCATCAAGGATAAGCACTCAACCGCGCTTTCACATAAAAGTGGAAGCATGTAGAGATCGATGCTCCAAAAGGGAACTCCATCCCTTCGGTTTAATTATCATCCCTTGAAAGGGGAGATAAAGTCTTCTCTTTCACATCACTTGCAAAGACCGGTTCCCCCTTAACCAATTATCCCAACAATTTTTCCCAGAAAAGAAAGCGTGAGAGTAGGTAGGAATCACGCTTTGCCTTCTCCACCTTTACTCCACCTTCTCCTCACCAGGGTCTAGCAACCCTAGTTCTAGGCACAATTTGTTGAAGCGGGCTTGCGAAAGCGGCTTA
Organism: Mentha longifolia; assembly: GCA_001642375.2. Lineage (NCBI taxonomy): Eukaryota > Viridiplantae > Streptophyta > Magnoliopsida > Lamiales > Lamiaceae > Mentha > Mentha longifolia. The sequence continues at coordinate 32,278,012 of CM038112.1, forward strand.
GTAAGAATGTCCACTTTTTGATCCTCAGTTGGAATCTTCTCCACCTTAACATCTTGCTTCTCCACATGATCTCGTATAAAATGATGGTGAATTTCAATATGCTTGCGTTTTGAATGAAGCATGGGATTGTGGGTGATGGAAATTGTGCTTCTGTTGTCACAATAAATTGGAACATCCGAACATTCCACTTTATAATCCTTCAACTGCTGCTTTAGCCAAAGAATTTGTGAACAACAGCTTCCCGCAGCCATGTATTCCGCTTCGGTGGTAGAGGTGGCAACACTTGTTTGTTTCTTGGAGAACCATAAAACCAACTTGTTGCCAATGAATTGACATGTTCCATAAGTTGATTTCCTATCAACTTTGCATCCACCGAAATCGGCATCAGTAGTAGCCACTAAGCGTGAGATCATCTTCCACCGGATACCATAGACCTAAGTTGATGGTCCCTTTTAGGTATCGAAGAATGCGCTTAGCTCCCTCCAAATGGCTTTGATTTGGATTGCTTTGAAATTTAGCACAGACGCCTACAACAAAAGTGATGTCAGGTTGGCTAGCTATAAGTTAGAGCAGAGAGCCAATCAACATACGATAATCCGTAGCGTTGACTGACTTGGCATCCAAGTCTGGATCTATCTTGAAGTTTGTGTTCATTGGAATCTTGATGCTTTTGCAATTTTGAACTCCAAACTTAGTGAGCATATCACGAGTATACTTGGCTTGATTGATGAAGATACCTCGACTCGTTTGCTTCACTTGCAATCCTAAAAAGCAAGTCATTAGCCCCATCATCGATATCTTGTACTTTCTCTTCATCAAACCCTCAAATTTGTCACGCAAGGTTTGATTTGGAGAGCCAAGATGATGTCGTCGACGTAGATTTGTACCCAAAGCATGTCTTCACCGTCGTTGATAGTGAAGAGGGTTTGATCTACCTTCCCCTTTTAAAATCCATTTTTAACTAGGAAGTTTGAAAGAGTCTCGTACCAAGCTCTAGGAGCTTGCTTGAGGCCATAAACCGCTTTGACGAGCCGGTACACATGATCACTCTTTTCAAAGCCTGGGGGCTGCTCGGCGTACACTTCCTCTTTCAAATCACCATTGAGGAAGGACACTCTTCACATCCATTTGATACACTTTGAACTTCTTGGATGTGGCATATGCAAGGAACATCCTGATGGCTTCGAGATGAGCTACAGGAGCGAAGGTCTCATCGAAGTTGATACCGTCCTCCTGGCAATATCCTTTCGCGACCAAGCAAGCTTTGTTGCGAATGATGTTGCCGCTCTCGTTTGTCTTATTCTTGAAGACCCATTTGGTACCGATGACGCTTTGATGAGAAGGTTGATCCACTAGGTACCAAACACCATTCCTTGCGAACTCATTCAGCTCCTCTTCCATGGCAGTTACCCAATTTGAATCGTTTAGAGCGTCCTCCACCGATGAAGGCTCGGTGTTTGCAAGGAAACAACTAAATAAGCAACTCTCACCATGGAATAAGGTGTTCCTAGTCTTGACGCCTTGACTAGGATCGCTTAGAACACCTTCTTGTGGATGATACCTCAACCAAAGCTTCTTCTGGTTGAGTGTCTCCATATCATTCGCTTCGGAGCGTGGTGTGTGATCATCACCGTTCCCTTGATCACATAACACTGGGCTGCATGGAGCTTCCTCATTGTTTGGGACCAATGAGGTCAGAGGATCAGCTATTCTTGAGTTTGGTTCCCCTTTATCGAGAGATAACTTATTTAGATCCTGCTCCACGGCTTCAATTCCATCTTCAAGCTCCTCTTCTGCTGAAGCATCCACCAGATCTACACGCTTTGAAGTAGAGCGTGTTACTGGTCCGGAAGTTGCTTCAGGAATTTTGATTGCGCTTCCAGATCCAGCGTTCATGCTTTCAGCATTTACCTGTACCTGCGAAGTCTTGAAAGTAGCTTCATCAAAAATAACATGTGGTGTTTTCTTCCACAACAAGAGTTTGACAATTGTAAACGTGATAAGCTTATCCTCATATCAGCTTTGCTATCAAATGCTCTCAATTGCGATTTACCGTTGTTGTGAATGAAACACTTGCAACCAAAAATATGTAAATGGGAGAGAGTAAGAATTCTCCCTTTCCATAATTTATATGGGATTTTGTCGTGGCGTGTGTTGATTAGAGTGCGATTCTGAGTGTAGCAAGCGGTGAAAGTCGCTTCTCTCCCAGAATTTATTTGGCAGTTGGGCATCCGCAAGCATAGAGCGTGCAGCTTCTTTGATAGTTTTGTTCCGATGCTCTGCAACGTCGTTTTGCTGCGGAGTGCGAGCTGCTGAAGTCTGATGAAGAATCCCATTCTCTGTGCTATACGCTTCGATAAATTGATTGAGAAATTATGTTCCTTTATCAGAGCGTATCTTTACCACATTCAATCCTTTTTCCACCGTCAGCTGCTTCAGGAGCTTTGGGAGCTCCCGAAGCATATCTTTCTTTTTTAGTAGAATTAGTACCCAAGTGTAGCGTGAATAATCGTCCACGACTACAAGAGCATACTTTCGTCCACTCAAGGTGATAGGTAAAATAGGACCGAAGAGATCCATGTGAAGGAGCTCTAGAATTCGGGGTGAACCATGTCCCTCGACGCTTTGAAAGGATTTCTTGATCTGTTTGCCTTCTTGGCAGGCTTGGCACACTATATCCTTGTTGAAGACTTCATTTGGAATACCTCGAACGAGACTCTTTCGGGAGATCTTGTTCATAATTTTTAAATTCAAGTGGTTGAGGCGACGACCCGATCTCAGAGGTGCTTCTAGCGATGAGACAGGTTCTGACTTCGCAGCTGCTCCAGTTGGCTACGTACACATTTTGCTTTCAAATACCTGTAAGAACAACCTGCATAGACGCTTTGTGCTTGACAACACACTGGTTAGAGATAAACTCTACCACATACCCGTTATCACAATATTGAGAAATAGAAAATAAATTATGTTTGAGGCCTTGGGCATATGAGACGTTAGGAAGTCTCATATTTCCAACGCAAAAAGTACCGTATCCGATGGTGATGCCTTTTGCATCATCACCGAAAATTACATCTGGACCCGGCTTTGTGACAAACTCGTCGAGGAAAGATCATTCACCCGTCATGTGATGTGAACATCCGCTGTCTAGGTACCAAATAGCTTCTTCCTTCCTCTTGTCCGTATTTTTCGAGTTTGCCGCTTTGATCTAAGAGATCAACAATTTTTAGGTACCCAATTTGCATTGGGTTCCTTAATGTTAGTAGTTTTGGAAACTCGAGTTGGATTCACCGAGAAAGTGACTCTCTTCTCGAGATCCTGAACGAAACAAATAGGGCTTTATTTAATGGGAAAACCCTGAGTGTAATCATGTGTGTAATAGTGAAAGCGCTTACGGTTCCTTCTTCTCTGAGAGCGTGAAGGAATTCTTTCACCTTGTATAAAATGATCGATGAGGCTTCGATCATTAAAGTTATGTGAAGCGTCGGGGATAAAGCATACTTGAGTCCCTCCATGAGATGTGAAGTTATTCAAGTCAGCTTTACGCTCTTGTTGACGCTTCGGGTTTGTCGTAGACTGGATATGCTTTGAATTGCGTTTAGAGAGTTTGAGCTCTTTAGTCTTTGACTTATTCGAACCGTCGGGGTGAACCTTCAAGGGCGCTTTGAAAGCTTGCCTTGAAGTTTCAGCCACAAACCCGACGAACTATTTTCCTTTGTTAGTAGCGTGTTGATCAGCTTTGGGGCTTTTCAACAACGCTTCGGAACTAGCATCGGATGAAGCTGTGAGGGTAGAACCAAAGCCGATTCCTTTCAAACTTTTTGAGGGTTTGAAAGAACTTTTAATCGTTTTAATAGCTACAGAAGCACTATTGAGACGATCGAGAGTGACTTTGCGTTCCTTGGAAGTGGATATGGTACGTTGGTGGCGTTCATGAAGGTCATCAAACTTAGCCATCAACTCGAATAGGTCCTTTTCCTTGGACTCGAGTGTATTGGCTAATCTGTCGTTCTCTTTTCTGAACCGAATGAGAACTTCCTGCAAGGATTCGTGATTCTTGAGCAACTCTAAATAGTCATCAAAGAGATCACCTTCCAAGCTGAAAGCCTCATCCTCACCGTCACCACATTCACTACCTAGTGATAATGGAAGAGTATTAGGTTCAGGAATATTTACCTCCTCCATTTCAGCTTCTATTGCCATGCAACCATAATCGTATTCATATTCATCATCTGTGAACTGATCTTCATCATGGTCGATGGGCTTTTTGGATTCAACGGGAGCATCGGCTACTAGAGCGCGACAGCTATCTTCACGACGAGCTTTGACCTCGTCCTTTTCCTTGGTTGAGAGCTTCGGGCATTCACTTCTGTAGTGTCCCATTTTGTGGCACTCGAAGCACTCAATGTTGGCTTTATCTCTAGGGATGGCTGCAGATTTGTCATCCATCTTCCCATCACGTGGGGTGAAGCGCGAGCTCTGGCCTTGAGATTTGTAGAATCTTTTGTACTTGGCTGCTCTAGCGTTGGAGTTGTTAAACCCTCTAACCAGATAGAGAGCGTAATCCTCCAGTTCTTCTCTCGACATTTTTGCAACATTGATGTTGGAAATGTCGGCTTCGTTGGTGGTAGTCTCTACTGCAGCTTTGAAAGCCAGACTTTTTGGTTTCACTGGAAGCTCCTCCTATCCTCACGAAGCGCTTTCTTGACTAGGTCAAATTCGATCGCTTTGAATTCGGAGAACATCATTTTTGGAGACATGTCTCCCAATTCTTTTTGTGAGAGGAAGAACTCCTTCATTGTCTGCCATTTTCCAGACAGATTGCGAACCACCTTTTGATTGATCTCTTTGAAGTTGAGTTCTTTTCCTAGGGAAGCTACAGTTGTGGTGATTCCCAAAACTCGAGTCTCGAAAGACTCCATGCTCTCATTGTTCTTCATCATGAGAGCGTTAAACTCCTGCATCAATACAGAGAGTTTGTTTTCCTTAATTTTTTTCGTGCCCTGTGAGATTAGGGCAAGAGTTTCCCACATCTCCTTCGCCGTTTTGCATTTCATGATTCTTGGGAGATAGGCGTCGGGGATGGTTGACTGAATAACGTTGCGCGCCACACGATCTAGATTATCATCTTTGAAGTCGTTGGCCGTAAATTCCTCTCTCGGCTTCATGACATAGACATCGGTGGAAGTGCTTTCTTCCTCGTCAACTGGGTTGCCGTCTAGGTCGACGGGTTTCTCCTTTTCACAGTTCCTCAATAGGAATTTCATGATTATGATGGGTCCTTTCTCGATTACTTCATGCATGCGGTCATGAAGTGAAGCGAGATTGAACTCCACGCGGAAGCTCCACATGGTGTAGCCCTCGATCGAGAACTGAGGAAGCTGTGCTGAGGAAGACATCTTTAAAAACACGTTAGAAAAATGCAATATGCAGTGAGTGAGGTTTTAATGCAAATTTTAATGAATAGTCGTTGGGCGTAAATTCTGATTACTATAACGCTTTCGCGCTATCAGTAATTAGAAACAGAGGTCAGTTAGAACCCCTGCTCTGATACCACTTGTTGGTCCCGAGAGTGACTAACACACGTAGAGGGGGGGTGAATACGTGTGTTGAGAAGTGTTTAACTTCTCTTTCGTTTTTCGTCCTTTTTACTGAGTAGACGCTTCGAATGCTAGTGAGGCTTTCGAAGCTTCTCGCTAGTGTGAGATGTGCGGAATGTGGTGAGACTTGAGCTTTTCTTGCAAATTAAAACCTTATTAAAATTTAAAGCGTGTGTGTGTGTGCATGCAAATAATCAAAGCAATAAATAACTTAAAGTAAAAAGAGAGACAAACAATTTATAGTGGTTCGGAGCACCTCTCCTACGTCCACTCTATCCACGATGGGATGAATACCTTCACTCGGTATCCCTTATTTTATATTTTCAAGGGGAAGTGATACAAGGCTAGTAAAAAACTTGCACTTGAATCCTCAGAGATTTCACGGGCTCTCGAGAAGCCTTACAACAACAAACTTTGCTACAAAAACTTTACAACCTTACAACTCAATCTAACACGATAGACTTAGTTTTGGGGTTTTTGGGTTTTCGTAAATGAGAATCCTTTACAATGAAGATCACTAGTAAAGGGATAAGGATTCTCAAAGCTAGGCTTTGGATATATGCGGTTGAACCTAGAAAGAAAGTAGTTGCAATACTCAAGAAAATGTATTTCTTGAGGACACACTAAAGTGAAGCGCTTTGGAAGAACTATGGACTTGAAAGAAAATTTGCTTGAGTTCTTGCAAATGTGGATGCTTGAATCGTTTGTTCATGCATTACTTTTTAGTGTGTGTGCAACTCCTTCTATTTATAGTAAGGAACCCTACTTCCCGTTGAGAGAGAAGAGGTTGCGTGTTCCTTAATTTCCAGATAAGTTGGTGTGTCAGTCTCTTTTCAGGCTTTTCAGACTCCAGTACTAGGAATGGATGTTCACCGCACCTAGGGTATGGCAGTCTTCACCTAATCTTGACTTTTCGGACTGTAGCCGCCTCCGTTGTGCAATGGTGTGTTGACACGTAAGCTTTAGGCGGTGATGTCAGATATCCAAACGTTTGAATTTCAAACTTGGATTCTGCGAGTTAAACTTATCACACTAGCACAAATTGACGCTTTAAGTCTAGCTTCGTATCAGAAACACTTTGGGGAGCAGTCTTGAGGGAGCTTCACTTCTACTGAATGGAAGCTCTGCTCTTAGCGTCTTTAGCTGAAGCGTTACTGCTACGTTTTGCTTTCCAGACTGCTGGCGCTTTTACTATTGGTGGCGCTTTCAGTACTGGTGACGCTTTCACTACTGGAGCCGCTTTGCTTTTTTAGGTGTAACGCGAACTCTGACTGCTTCATTCCACGCGCTTCTAGACTAAAGTATAAGCTTCCTAACATGCAAGCTTTGCTAATAAAAACTAGTCTAGATTTATCAAAAAATAAGAAAGGAAATAGTAATCTATCATGGGTTTTGGAATCGAATCAAAACAAATTGTTTCGAACTTGATCCAAGTTCCCCCTTAACATAATATTCCAACAACTTAGTTTATCTCTCTCATGTTGGTTCATCTTGGTTCATCTTATTCACAAACACATCAAGAGTTTATAAGATGTTTGAAGAGCTTATAGATTGTAAAAATAATTTGGGGTGGTGAAACTTATTTTTAAGGAGTTTATAAGCTCTTATAGTTTATTTTGCCAAACACATTTCTAGAGCTTATAAGCAATGTGTTTGACAAATAAGCTCAAAAAAATAAGATACTACCTATGTCATCCATTTACTGACCATGTTGACTTTTTAGATAGTTTTGAAGCTTTGTGAATATGAATTTTAAATTGAATTTTTTGAGATTAGTTTTTTTTACACGATATTACAACACTCGTAGTGCCTTGTAAAAAAAACTAAACTCCAAAAATTCGATTTTAAATCCATCATCACAAAGTTTCAAAATTATCTAAAAAGTCAACAGAGTCAGTAAATGGAAGACGGATGAAGTATAAGAAATATCATCCAAAAATAGATCACATAATGACACTATTGGCACTATTAGTGCCAAATAGTACCAATGGTGCGAATCGTTCAACATTTTTTTCCAGGAAATATATCAAAATCAAGCAGAAAATCATAAAATTAGAAATCAAGCAGAAAATCGTATAATTCCCAAAAACGCAACATTTTTTTTCGGGAAATATATCAAAATCAAGTAAAAAATCATAAAATTAGGAAGCAAGCAGAAAATCGTATAATTCGTTAAAAACGCAGAATTCTAGCATAAATCAAGAAGAAATTCACATGTAAAATATATAAGAAAAACAATCCATAGAGAAATCCATATGCAAAATCTACATAAATCTACAAACGTCGAGGAGAACAATACGTAGATCCAAATCAAAATCTCCACAAATTTAAAAGTCGAGAAGAACAATACATAAATTCAAAGCAAAATCATGAAAAATAAGAACAAATTTGATTTATGAGTGATGTTGGTACGATCTCATGAAGAGTGAGAAAGAGAATTTGAGGATGAAACTAGGATTTCATGAGAAAATGAAGACTACAGTCTTTTAATTCACAATTCAAATTATGGATTAATAAGAGTGTTCTTATCCCAAAATAAATAAATAAAAATTGACAAAATGTAAATTTTTTAAGTTAGTAAACATAATTTGATTATCACCAACTTAAGTAGTAGACATTTCATACCATTGTGACTATATATGTCATAGATTTGTAACATAAAATCGAGTAGGTGAAAGAAGAATTGAAACTGAAATAAGTGGTTGGAATTCATCCCCATGTAATGTAAGTTATCTTCCCATCCCAGCCCCAGGCCCCCAGGCATTGAGAGAGAGAGAGAGAGAGAAAGAGAAAGAGTATGGGTGCCACGGGCGTCACCGGCAGCTACAACAGCACAGCTTTCTTCTCTTCCTCTCTCTCAAAACCACCGCCGTTCCACAAAATCCTTCTCTTATCGCCTCAGTTTAACAAAATCACTGTACCTCTAATTTGCTCACAGTCAATGAGCCCACGTTCTGTTTCTTCGCCTGAAACTAGCGTTGTTGCTCAAGAAGAAGAAGAAGAAGAAGGAGCAGAGCAAAGTGACAGTTCGAGCTCAGCCTCTCTCCCTTCTCTCACGTATGTCGCTTTTCTCTCTTCCAATTTCAAGATTTCCTCATTTTTAAGACATAAATCTTGAAATCGACTGAATATTATGAGAATTGGATTCAGAAAAACATTAACTTAGCTGGGCTCACTGATGTTTCCTCGATTGCTTGATCATCGTCATCGACACATCAGAAAAACATTAACTTAGCTGGGCTCACTGATGTTTCCTCAATTGCATGATCACACACACACACACACACACTTTTCTTATCTTTTGTGTTGTATTTCTTTATCAAGACAAGAGAAGGTCAATCTAACTATAGCATGTGAAACTAACAAGTACGTAGATTTGTTTTGTCTAAGTTTTGAGAATTCTTTTCCTTCTGAATCTGATGGGTACGAACAATCAAGTCCTACATTGAAAATATAAGGAAGATATACCTTGTAGATAAGGGGAGCACCACTACATTATTAGTAAGAGGCCTTTTGTTACTGTTCTTTGTAGCTTCCTTGCTTCACTCGTTGTTGTAACAGAAAAATCTCGATTGTTTTTGGTGGGTTGAATTGATCTTGTGTTCTTCAATCCACTCTAGTTATCGGTTAGAAACGCGTTGTGATGGTTTAGTTTAGCTCATCATGTGCAATGAGTGAATGGTAATCAAGAAATGAAAGATGGGTCAATTCTTTCAAAATCGATGATGATGAATGGTATGTATATATATGAATATGAATATGATGGGTGCAGTGGAGGATGTAAGGGGTGTGGAAGAGAGGAGATAGAAAGAGGATGTAATGGTGAAGGAAGGATTCAAGGTGGGATTGCTACAGTACCTGGCTTTGGTTGGTGGCCTATCAAAGCTTATAGGCCTTGCCCTGCTTATTTGCAATCTGGTGGAAGGTACAGAAGAACTGGCCAAAGCATGGATCAAGTTGTTTCTGGTCGACCTTCTTCCTCGTCTTCAAGGTATTCTTTCTTTCATTCATTTTTCACCAACATTACATACATCTTTATGACTCAAAATTTGTGTTTCTAACCCCATCATATCTACAACATACAGACAGAAGAAGGATCCTTCAAAATCTTGACAACTCGATTTCAAGAGAATGATTCAATGGCCTTATACAGTATATATGCAAGTTAGATTTCTACTTCTTCTTCTGTTTAAGAATCTTGAAGCTTTTCTTGCATAGACAAAACTACATCTTTTGTCTTCTTTCTTGATGTAACCGTAATGTAAATGCCGTTACTCAAGATTCAGAATTATTTCATACACAAGTACATAGTATTATGTTTACAAACAAGATAACTAGCAAACAGATTTATGAGTGAGGCTGCTGCAAGAGAAGTTGTTCTCTTTGATGGGAGTTGAATTTGCAGCCATCCTCATTTGCTGAATCAGAGCCTCTGCGTTAACCTCCTCCGACAGAATCTTTTCCAAATCCTTGGGGTTTATCAACAGCTTCACCTTCCAAACGCCGTTTCCCGGTGGCGGTGGCAGTGGTGGCGCCTTAGTTCTGAGAGTGGAGGCTGATCTTATTCTTATAACTGCAGCTTCTTCATTCGGCACGTGCGTGGCATCTGCAACTGCTCTTAGAGAACAGTTTCCCATGGATTTGCCTAAAGTGAATATAGATTGATTGATATTTTGAGAATGAAAGTTTTTGTGAGTTTGCACTATGAGGGAAATATTGGATTTCGAAGAAGAATGAAGGATTTTAGAGGTATTTATGAGAAAATTATTGGATTGATTGTCAAAGGGTCACGGATTATTTATTTTATTTTTTTGGGAGGGAAGTGTCACGGATTTTAATTGGGAAGAACGGCATCTTTTAATTTGAAAAAAAAAAATTAATAAGAAAATAAGGTTTTAAGTTTGAGACCTTTAAAAAAGAATGCATATGCAAAGTGATCCAATCATCCAATGTTTAAAGAATTCTTAAATATAAATGCCTCTTCTACCATTTAAAAGAAAACAAAAAACAAAACTACAGTATATATTGTTTGTAAACGACACTATGTGGGGCCTAAATGGGTCTTGGAATGGTTGGTATGAATGTGAATATTCTCTTTTTAGTTTTCAGTTTATTCGAATCTTGCAAATTATGTTCTTTTCTTTTTATCGTAGTAAGGCTGAATTAGATTTTGTAAAGTAAAAAAATAAAATCCCTCCGTCTCAAGATTTCTGAGCTCTTTCGTTTGGCATGCATTTTCCATGCTTGTCGATGAAGGGTTTTAAAATGAATTTTTGAAGTATTTTTTCTTTTACAGGATAGTACGAGTGTGTACTATCCCATAAAAGAAAAAATACTTCAAAATTTATTTTAAAACCCTTTATCGAAAAGTAAAGAAAATACATGCCGAAACGAAAGAGCTCAGAAATCCTAAGACGGAGGTAGTATTATCCAATGGTTAGGTCTTGTGAGTTTTTAGTTACTATTAGTTTTCAACCAAAAGGAGAAAGGGGAAAGAAAAAAAATTGTGTCACCACCATTGCACGTTTTTGAATAGGAAAATGCTAGACATTGTCTTTGCTAAGGATTCATGTTTGAAAAACTCATGCTACATTTATTCGTAGGGTGGCGATGAGTGTAATTGATGAAAAATCCAATTGATTGAGGTGGGCACTTCATCATTTTATCATAATTTTTTTTTATTGATCTTTATTTTAATAATTCAAAAAACATCGATAGTATCATTATATTCATAAATTACCAAATGACCATATGAATAAAGAAGAATGTTTCTCCATCCACCGTAAGCATACACAATGTATTTTTTTATCTACGTATAACGTATCGATAATATATTTAAGAAAAAGAGAGAAAAAGAACATTCACATGTGGAGTTAGTGTGGGGTGAATTTTCCAATTCTACATATCAATGTCATTTTTTAGAATATAATAAACTGTACACTTGCTTAAAAGAACATTAAACTATACTTATCACGTTCTATCACCACGGGCCATATCTTCAAGAATTTCTCACATGTGGCCCTTCTCGTTATATCCTTATATTTATCAGTATTTTATTAAAGTATTTATACAATATTTTCCCAAATTTATACACACATGAAATTGAAAGAAAAACCTTATCCAGAAAAGGACGTATAGTAGGCTGTATAGGCGTATAGCTAATTAAATATGGGCCGCCTTTGAGCAACGACAAGTTAAGATGATGTTTGGTGTTTCACTTATGCCCCGTGATATTACTTTTATTCTTTATCTCTAACTAATCAACGCCAAACTTAAACTTATACTAGTATTATTCTCTTATATCGAATAATCTTTCCATTCACAAAATTTTTATCTATTTTATTGTTTTGGTCCATCCATCAAATTTTCGTTTATACTTTTTTGGACATATTCACTTAATAATTAACATGACCATATTCTCTTATTTACATATTTTGTAATTGTGATCCCACATTATTTCACTTTAATATAGGATCCTTATTCCACATTTCCACTAACCTACAATCAATAAAATTAAATAATTTAAAACTATAAAGTTCATGTGAGACTCATATTTCATTCACTCTACACATATACGTTAAAATTCGTGACCGTCCTTTCGAGACAAAGAATTCATGAGCCGAAGGAGCAATATTTAATCCTCAATCGCAAAAAAAAATCTCTACATATTCTTTTTTTCATACCACTTGTTAAGGGTACAAAATTAAAATACTTGTATAAAAAGTTTACATCTAAAAAATACCCTACTTTTTTTTAACACATGCATAAAATGTCTTTTTTTTTTTAAATAATGAAAGTGGAGCTCACTTTTCTAAAGTTGGGCTGACAAAGATTCTGTCAACCCTCACACGGACATAAAAATTAAAACCCGACGTTCTAACTCCTCCCCCCTTCGATGACCACTTTCCATCGGTGATGTCTCCACTCACGGCCAAAACCCCATCCCACATGTAATTTAACAAAAAAAAAATAATAAATTAAGAGGTGCAAATCGCCACACCTATCTCGCCAGAAAGTGCTCACCGCCGCGTCAACGGTGAGTACTTTCCGGCGAGATAGGTGCGGCCATTTGTACCTCTTAATGTTTTTTTAAGAACATGTATAATTTCAATAAGTTTAATTTTTTGTTGATAATGTGCTAAAATGTGACTAACATAGCTTAAAATACAAAATACAATTATTATTTGTATATATTCGGTATTTGGAACACATATAAGCTGTATATTCGGTGATGAAATAAGCATTAGTAGTAAAAACCCTCTTATTTCTTGTGTTGCTTCTCTCGTTGGTTGCTTCTTCATATGTAAGAAGAAATGGTTTCAAAAAATTTGGAGTGAATGGGTTTTTTTTCAGAATGAATATAATCAAATTTAAGATGCTATATATATATATATAGAGAGAGAGAGAGAGAGAAATAATATGTTATTCACCCAATGATGGGCACCTCCGTGGGCACCTTCGTCGTTTCTTCGATTTGGCATTATTTTGTTCGATTTTTTCGATTGCGATTGTTTTATATTCTAGTATCATAGAAATTAATATATAAATCGTTAAATCTACAAAATAAATAAAAATCAAAGCTCGATTTGTTCTTTTTTCCTTCTAACATCGAAAAATGAGTAATAAGACAAATTGAGCTTTGATTTTTATTTATTTTGTAGATTTAACAATTTCTATATTAATTTCTATGATAGTAGAATATAAAACCATCGAAAAAATCAAACAAAATAATGCAAAATCGAATAAACGACGAAGGAGCCCACGGAGGTGCTCACTATTGGGTGAGTAACATATCATTTCTCTCTCTCTCTCTCTCTATATATATATATATATAAATACAGCGGCGGACCTACGTGGGGGCGAGCACAGGCTAAAGCCCCCACGGTGATCGACGAAATCTCTATATATTATGTGTATATTTCGTCAAAATTTTATGTTCGTACCCTGTCGAAGAATTTTTTTTATAGATTAGCCCCCTCGGTGATTTGATCCTGGGTCCGCCCCTATATATATATATATGGTCGCATATGATATCCGATATTGAATTATTTCATCGTCTGCTTTAATTTTTACATAAAGCAATCAAAAATTGTATCATGCAGTTTCACATGTATAATACGGAGTATGGTTTAATTTGTCCGATCACATCATGTTTCAACCAACACTCATGCAAATAATAATCAAATAAATAATAGAAACGTCAGCATCAACATTTCACTACAAAGTGGACCCAATTTTATTAAAATATTAAAAGGCGCATTTTTTACATCCGTTTAAAAAAAAAGGAGTAATTTTTACATGCCCTTTTAAGAAAATGGCATTTTTAAATATTAGGAATTCAAAGTAACAACCATTTATTTTTATTTTCTTTTTTAATTTTACCTCTCTCTGCAAATACTCACTCGTATTCACGCACCCAACTTCAAAACTTCTTCTTTCCCATTCCATTTTTCCACCATTTGTTGCAACTCCAAGTTCCTTGCATTGTCATTCTTTGGTGAAATTTGAGTAATTTGAGATTTTTGGTGTTTTGATTTTTGCTCGCTATCTAAAAAACGAAAATTGTTAGGTGGTTTTTTTTATTTTTTTTTATTTTTTATTTTTATAACATTGACATTACATGAGCATGGCGGATGTACTTGATGGTTGAGTTTTGTGCTAGCATGTACAAGAGGAAGCTTATGAAACTGCTGGTGTGGAATTTTGGTGGACTTTAGTTTGAGATATGATCAATTTTTCTAGTATTCTACTATATTTTATCTCAAGTTTGGATATGAGATCGAGTTTTAAGGTAGTGTTTGGACCGGAGGAAGATTTTGGTTGTTTATTCATTTGTATTGGAGCTCAATGTGAATTTTCTTCACTTTATTTTGCAGATGCTCATGGCTCTCCGAAAAAAAACGTGCCAGTGCTAATTTTTCATCTAGTCATGACGATCCGCCTACACGGCTTGAGACCTATTACTATCACTTTGCCATATCCGACTTGGAGCATCAACAACGGTTGGATCAATTGTATAGGAAATGAAGATATGTCATACTCCCTATCAATGTGAAATGGTGCACTTTCGTTT
>CM038112.1:32292781-32447679 GCA_001642375.2 Mentha longifolia
GCAAGGAGGTGGGTGGCGGATGTGCATTGATTACACTGACCTCAATAAACACTGCCCGAAGGACTGCTACCCCCTCCCCAACATTGATAAGAAGGTCGAAGCTCTTGTTGGCCACAAGGCGTTCAGCTTTTTAGACCTATACAAGGGGTACCACCAAGTCCTCATGAATGAAGAGGACGCTCCGAAGACCGCTTTCGTCACAGACTTCGGCGTCTATGCATACAAAAAGATGCCCTTCGGGCTGAAAAATGCTGGAGCTACATACCAAAGGATGGTCGACAAGATTTTTGAAGACCACATCGGTGGTATTGTCGAAGTGTATGTAGACGATATAGTCGTAAAAAGCAAGGAAATCGCCACTTGTGTAAACGACCTTAAAGTTGTTTTTAGCCTACTTCGTAAAGTGAACCTAAAATTAAACCCAGAAAAGTGTACTTTCATGGTCCGGTCTGGAAAATTTCTAGGGTGTTGGGTTTCACGCGAAGGGTTAAAAGCTAACCCGTCAAAAGTCCGAGCCATCCAAGAAATGCGAGCACCGAAGTCAATTCATGACGTGCACAGACTGACGGGCTGCCTAGCCGCCCTAAGTCGTTTCCTATCCAAGGCCGCCGAAAAACAACTCCCATTCTTCAAAATACTGAAGAAGGCGCCGAACTTTGAATGGAACGACGAGCACAGGGGAGCTTTCGATGGCTTAAAGACGTACCTCGCAAATCTCCCCACATTATCTGTACCAAAAGAGGGCGAGGACCTCTCCCTATACCTCGCCGCTTCGGACGAGGCAATCAGTGTTGTCCTGGTACGAGAAGAAAAACGCCATCAGCTACCCGTCTATTTCATAAGCCGAGCCCTAAAAGGACCGGAGACGAGGTATCAACCTCTGGAAAAGGTCGCACTTGCATTGGTGAATGCGGCAAGGAGACTCCGACCGTACTTCCACGCACATCCGATACAAGTGCTGACCGACCTCCCACTTCGGCAAGTGCTTACAAAACCAGAAGCGTCCGGGCGAATCGCTAAATGGGCTGTAGAACTCGGCGAGCACACGATTTCCTTTGTACCTCGCCAAGCCATTAAAGGGCAATCTTTGGCTGATTTCCTAGTGGAAGCCAAGTTCACGGACGCACAACAATCCATTGAACCCTACTAAGGATAAATTAAAGGCTGAGGCGCCGAAGCCACCACAACAAGACTGTTGGAAGGTCTACGTCGATGGGGCATCAGGTCACAAAGGAAGCGGAGCCGGAGTCTTACTCATCAGCCCTGAAGGAAAGCAGATCACCCACGCACTCCGGTTCAATTTCCCGACCACAAATAACGAAGTGGAGTACGAAGCTCTAATCGCAGGACTTCGTCTAGCCCAAGCTCTCCAAGTAAAGGCCATTCAAATTCACAGCGACTCCCAAGTCATAGTGAACCATATATTAGGCAAATACGAAGCCAAAGGAGAACGAATGAAGAAATACCTCCATAAGGCCAAGATCCTACAACAAAGCTTCTCGTACTTTGAGTTGGTGCGAATCCCAAGAGGAGATAATGAGCGAGCTGACGCACTAAGCAAACTCGCATCATCATCAACGATCCCTCCGGTGGAAGAAGTACAACTCCGAAGCATTGATGACGCCGAAGTCAATGTAGTAAACGAAGATGGACCGAACTGGATGACTCCACTTCGTAATTACTTGTTAAATGGCGAACTCCCAACTGATAAGGCCGAGGCTAGGAAGCTCCTGGCCAAGTCCACGAAGTACGCCTGGAGCAGGGAATACTGTATAGAAAATCCTACCTCCAACCTCTCCTAAGATGTGTGGGGCCCAACCAAGCGAACTACGCACTGCGCGAAGTCCATGAAGGTTCCTGTGGCAGTCACATCGGAGCCTGCGCCCTGTCCAAAAAGGTCATGAGGTGGGGGTACTACTGGCCCACTATGTTCCAAGACGCCACCGACCTCGTCAAACAATGCCCGAAGTGCCAAATCCATGCGACGGTTCCGAGATTGCCACAGACCGAACTGGCCAGCATGCAAAGCCCTTGGCCGTTCATGCAATGGGGAATTGACATCGTCGGCCCATTCGAAAAAGCTCCCGGCCAACTACAGTTCCTCATTGTAGCAATCGACTACTTTACGAAGTGGGTCGAAGCCGAAGCGTTGGCACGAATCATAAGTAAAAATGCCCTAAACTTCGTTTGGAAGAACATAGTTTGTCGCTTCGGCATACCTCACGTCCTCGTCTCAGATAACGGAACCCAGTTCATGGACAGGACATTCAGAGAATGGTGTGACGAACTCCACATCCAACAAAAGTTCACCTCGGTAGCTCATCCTCAAGCAAATGGCCAAACCGAGGTTACGAACCGAACGATAGTCAAGGGGTTAAAAACCCGGCTGGATAAGGCCAAAGGAGACTGGGCAGCGAACTTACCCCAAGTCCTATGGTCGTACCGAACCACCCCACGGACATCACACGGTGAAACACCATACAGCTTGGTGTATGGAACCGAAGCGGTGATCCCGGTAGAGATCGGTTTGCTGAGCCCCCGAACACTTAACTTCGCGGCCCAAGACAACAAAGACGGACTTCGAACTAACTTGGATCTGCTAGAAGAAAAACGAGAACAAGCCTACATACAAGAAGCTCGATACAAACAGCAAGTAGCTCGATATTATGACAGCCGGGTGAAGCATCGACAACTCCAAGTAGGCGACTTCGTACTTCGGAATAACGAGGTCAGCAGGGCGGAGAAGCTCGGCAAATTAGAAGCCACCTGGGAAGGACCGTACCGAGTTCAAGAAGTCCTCGGAAATGGGTCGTACAAGCTCGCCCACATATCTGGTGAGCCCATACCCCGTACATGGCACATTAGCCACTTGAAGAGGTACTTTGTATAAACAGAGGGTGATGTCCAAGTTCATTTAGGTCGTAGGAATTGAGTTGTCTTGATAAATTTTTTCTTATTTTGACTTCGTAAATTTTTTTCTTATTTTGACTTCGTAAAACTTTTTGTTTATTTTGCATGCATTTTGCATCTCTCTCTCTCATTTATACTAAGTATCTCGATTTTAAAATCCTGACGAGGATACGCAAATAAACTCCGCCTCGGAGTAACACCCAAACGCGCGTAAGGGGACCACCCCTATCGATAAATTCGACAAATAAGGAACCTAGAAAGCCTAAACTTCGTCGTTAGACGAAGTGGCTACCTAGAAAGCCAAAACTCCGTCGTTAGACGAAGTGGCTACCTAGAAAGCCTAAACTTCGCCATTAGACGAAGTGGCCACCTAGAAAGCCTAAACTTCGTCTTCGGACGAAGTGGCTACCTAGAAAGCCTAAACTTCGTCGTTAGACGAAGTGGCTACCTAAAAGGCCCAAACTTCATCTCTGGACGAAGTGGTCGACCGAAAGCCCAAACTCCGTCACAAGACGAAGTGACTATGACAAAGCTGCCTTCGTTGAATACAAGGGAACCTGCCTCGGTTAAAGGCAAGGATAGAAAGCTTAAACACATGCAAAAAAAAAAATTTGTTTTATTTAAATAGAAATAAATGTACAAGTGTTACATTAAGAAGACGAGGAACCCGGAGGCTTTGGCTTACTAAAGCTAAGCCAATCTCTAGCAAAATCCATGCCGGAATTAAAGTTCAAAACATCGTCTATACTAAACCTGCCCCGACCACGTCCAGAAGCCGAACTTCGGCCTCTACCTCGGACATTCTGGCTCGCCCGACCCCGACCCCGTCCCGACGCCGATCGCCGCTCTTGACTATAAATTTCTCGAGAATGGCGTGTCACAATCTTCGGGTCCGGGTCAGCAGACCTCGAAGATTCACCTTCCAAAAATTCTCTAGAAGTACGGTCGAGCAACCTCGGATCCGGATCGGAAGAAATTGAAGTCGCAGAACCAGCTTCTAAAGACAGACGCCGCTTCAACTTCGGAAAGCGATCAAGGACTGTCTCATAAATGCTCGCCACACGAATGAGCTCTTCAAACTCACCTCTAACCTGCCAGGATTCATTCCCATATTCCTCCCTGTAACTTCGGCATCGGGCCTGGAGCTCCTTGACCTTATCGTAAGTCTCAGAAATCGTGGATCCCCCAGCTCGGTGAATTATGGTCTCGTACTCCATATGCTCCTCGACGATCTCTTTGCAAGTCTTAATGTCGTCCCGAGCTCGCTAGTACTGGTCTTCAAGCTCCATATATCTGGCATGCATCTCATCAAGCTTTTCCTGAGCGGCCCGAAGTTTCACCTCAGCCTCGATCTCGATGTTATCAGCTCGCTTCTTCCAGCCAGAAGCATCGAGCTCGGCTACTTCTACAGCTCGGCGAAGCTCGGATATTTCTTTAACAAGGTGGGAAGCATCATAAAACTCAGGGGCAGGCTACAGAATAAATACAAATAAAGTTCAACAGAGCCTTTTTTATTTATAGCCGAAAAACGGCAAATGAAACGCCACCCTAATAGTGACGAAGTACAAGGCTACAAAAAAAAAAAAAAAAAAAGAAAGGGGAGAA
The DNA here is from genome assembly GCA_001642375.2 of Mentha longifolia. Taxonomy (NCBI): domain Eukaryota; kingdom Viridiplantae; phylum Streptophyta; class Magnoliopsida; order Lamiales; family Lamiaceae; genus Mentha; species Mentha longifolia. The sequence goes on from CM038112.1 coordinate 32,297,297, forward strand.
GGGTAAAGAAGCCAAAAATCGTGAAAAGTGTCAATTGACTCCATCACGATTTTCTCCTTCTAGGCCGACCTTGGTTCAACCTCGGGTTCCGTGGGGTCGTCACGAGTTGGCTCCTCGGTGGTCCCCTCCCCAACCGGCGTCTTCAGCAAATCGGTGATGACCGTCTCCAGGAGCTCGTACCTGTCAACAGGACACCGCCGAATGACATCTTCATTTAGCAGACTCCTCTGTGCGGAGAGCCGCTCGACAACCGGAATGGAAGAGGTATGCTCCAGAAGCACCTCGGCAAAGTCTCGCAGTGTCTTCTCCTCCGTCATGGTAGCATACCCGTACTTGGTTTTGTCCAAGTCCGGGATGTCCTTGGCGATATCATCGATCACCGCTGAGACAACCGGGGTGCTCATGGCAGTCACAAGCTGAACAGCCATCCGGGAAAAGTGGGTAGACCGGACGAATCGCTCCACCAACGCGCGGAACACGCCTCCCTGGCCAGCTACCACCTCGGCTACTTGGGTCTTCAGCCGACCCACTTCTGCCTCAAGATCGGCAACCTTCTTCTTCTCATCTTCAGCGACAGCCAAAGCTGTCGCCTCCCTGCCCGCTGCTGCCTGTGCCGCGGCTTCGGCGACAGAGATCTTAGCCATTAGCCGATCTTCCACCGCCGCAGCCTCGGCAGCCTTTGTCTGAAACTTGGCAACTCCACTTCTAATGAAGCTCGCCAAGCCCTGCAGACCATCTAAAGCCGCCTCGGCCTCCTAAAACACAAAACCAAGGGACAAGATTTTAGTAGAAGGTACAAATCACCATATACAAATACTTCTAGTTTGACGCTTACCTCGGGAAATGACATCTCCCGTGTATGCATTCGGCCCGAGGTCGGGCCACTCTCGACGACCGTTACTTCGTCATCCAACGAGAGTAAAGTTCGTCGAGGTCGTTGGCCCACCAGCTGCAGGGGAGAGGAGCTTCGGACGGGAGCATCCAACTGCGAGCTCACGGATACCGACCTTCCAAAGTCGGTTGTCCTCTCCGACGACATCGCCGAAGTCGTCTTCTCCACCACCGAAGCAGAAGGCCTCTGCCTCTTCCTCTTCTTCTTGTTCTGAAGAGCAGCCTGGATAGCTTGAGCGTCCACTACAAAAAAAAAAAAAATTTACATCAGTAAAAATGAAAGAGACCACAGGACACAAATCAGTGAAGCGGAGCCTCACCCAAGTCCACATCGGACACGGAGTTATATGGGCTTAACCCGTGATTTGCGAGCTTGGCCTCGGCATAATCCCTCTCAATGAGGCCGAGGTTCACCAAGCTCGTTTCAAGCTCACCGGTTGGTTTCCCAGTGTCTCGAAGTACGAACTTGGCCGTGGTCCAAGGGTACAACGGCACGCCTTCACACTGGCAAAAGAAGAATTTCTTCTGCCAGTTCGTCACCTTAGTAGGAGTCCCTAACTTGAACCTACTAATAGGGGAAAGGTAAGCCCACCCCGTCGGACCAAGCTTAGGTCTAAAAAACCTAAGGAAAGAATCCACAGTAGGTGTACCACCACGGCGGCTGACCTCCAAACAAAAACCGACGACCTGCTTGATGGAAGGAAGTTGCAACTGACCTAACGACAGTTGGAGCTCTTCTAAGAGCTCGGCAAAAAAACGATTTAAAGGAAAACGAAGACCAAAATGAAGATAATCTTCATAAACGGTAAAAAAACCTACGGGAGGCGAACTACCCCTATCGACATCACGAGGCAGAAACAGCTCCATTGACTCGGGAAACAAAAAACGCCGAGCCAAGTCCTGCATATGAGAGACAGACATGGTCGAGGCACATGCTAGTGAGGCACTAGACCCGACCCCCGGCGGGAATTCGATTTCTCGAAACGACGGCGGAACTAGCGTGCGTGTATGTACATTTAACCAAACCCTCGCCGGAAAAATCCTAGACGGCGAGGGCGAAATCTGTGCGCTAGCCCTACCAGTATCTACTTGGGGAAAAGAAGAAGAATCCATTACAAGGAAAGTACTTACTTGTCAAAGTCTTTTTCCGACTACAAATCACCGGGAAATTGAACGGGACGGCGGCGGTTGCAGAATTTTGGGTCTAGGGTTTTCTCTTTCACTGACAATTGGAAACGATTTCAGGGGGAAAAAATATTTTTTAGCGTACACTGGAAGCTTTTATAAGCAAAGGCATGCCTTTTCAAATCCCGCCTTTTCGCCTGCTCCAACAAAAGGGCGACACGTATCCTACCTACCCTTACACCAACAGTCGTGCCTTTTCATATCACGACTATTCGAGCCCGACCTCGTCAAAACGAGACGGTATGCAGTTCGACTTCGTCAAAGCCTTATTTTCGACGGGGCAATGCAATTCGAGCTCGACCTCGTCAAAACGAGGCGGTATGCAGTTCGACTTCGTCAAAATCTTATTTTCGACGGGGCAATGCAATTCAAGCTCGACCTCGTCAAAATGAGGCCTTGTGCAGTTTCAACTTCGTCAAAATCCCACGGGGCAATTTACACCGATCTACAATGACCTCGCTTCTCCGACCTTTTGGGGGGGGGATGTGATAGGATGTGGCCCAGAGGCCCAAGATCAGCTCGGCCCACCTAGGTTGAAGCCCAATAACGAGTCAACAAAGTCAGCCAACTGCCCCACGATTTCTCAACCACCCGCGATGATCAAAGTACGGACGGACATGCAAGAGCAGCATCCATGAAGCGCCCGTGACCTCAATTCTCTATAAATAGAGCCATCTTGTAAGATAAAAGGGGCATGCTGTATGTTTTAGCAGGAAAGACTTCAATATAAACATCCTTTTTACCTTCGTGGACGTAGATCTACCCACAGATCGAACCACGTAAATTCTTGTGTACTTAACTTTTCTATAAATCTCACCATCATAAAAACACTCCAAAATCCACGATCGATCAATGGATCACTTTCATGAGGGCGAAATGGTGAAATACCTTGCGTTGCATTTAGAATTTTTTTCACGCTTTCATTTGTCACTCGCCAAGGATATTCTACTCATTACACTTTTCAATTGGGGAATCAACCAAGAGAGATGACTATCGATCGCCTAAATGAAACCTTTAACCTTTCTGAGTTTAAGGCCAATGACAAGATTTTATTTAGGCAGTCAACAATTATCTCCCTTAAGGGATGTTTGGCTAAGCTTATTTGAAAGATTTTACACGCACTAACAACTTATAAGATGTTTGAATAGCTTATAAAATATAAAATTGAGATGAGGTGAAAAACTTATTTTTAAGGAGCTTATGAGTTCTTATAGCTTATTTTTGAAACTTATAAGCTTATTTTGTCAAATACATTCTCAGAGCTTATAAGCTCTTAAACAACTTATAAGTTTAGCTAAACAACCCTTAGTTGATTTCCTAATTGAAAAGTAAAATGAGTAAGATATCCTTAGTGGGTGACAATTAAAACTATATATGGAAAGAATCTGAAAATCAAAGGGTTAGGGCTAGAGATGAAAAAAAATTGAATTGAAATTTTGTCCGGACCGAAAATAGCCCCTGCCAGATAGAGTTAACCGAGTGGTTTATCTCCTAGCTTTTGTCATCTGTAATACGCAAGCGGAAGAGAGAAATGAAAATCATATGGCCAACGTGAATTAGAAAATATTTAGCATCACAAAAATCAGATTATTAGAGAAAACAAAAATATGCAATAAGCTACGTGTACTCTCTCTCCCCACAATCAAACTCTTCCTCCAAGTCCAAAATGGACTGTATGGGAAATACAACACCACAATCCACAAAACTAATTTATGGCCACGAAACCTCAAAACAAAAAAGAAATAATTCCAACCAATAATAGTACTGAAGAAGATAAGCATTATATCAAACACTTCTTCTGACCTTCCCTACTACAATCAATTTTCCCTCCAAAATACTTCTCATGGGCTGCGTCTCCTCCAAGAGAATCGAGGTCGCCGCCGACGCCTACCGCCCGCCGCCCTCGAGCTTCGCGGTCTTCGACGTCCACGCCATCGAGGAGCCGTGGCTGAAGGACGGCAGCGACGCCGGCGACTCGCTCGACGAGAAGCAGCCCTCGCACGTGCCGCCCCCGCTTCTCGAGAAGCTCAACGCCATCGACGACGCCCCCCGCACGTGGGATGAGGTCAGCAAGGCTCTGGAGGATCTGAAGCCGAAGCTCAACGCCGCTCCCGCGCCGCCTCCGGACGAAGTAAAGTCTCCGGCGGCGGCGGCGCCGCTACCTAAGAACATGTCTTTCCGCACGCTGGAAGAGCTGGAGGCGAAGATTTCGCCCAAACCAAGCGACAGCAAGCCGGCACCGAAGCAGAGCGAGTCGAAGCGAGTGGACTCGGCGATTCTGCCGGTAGCGAAGTCGCTCAAGGACAACATCTTCATACAGAAGGACAGGGAGGAGAGAGAGATGGAAGGGAGGACGCCGGGGTTCGTGAGGCGGGACCCGCTGGGGGACTTCGAGGCAATCTGCCCGCCGGGAGGGGAGGAGGCGGTGGTGGTGTACACGACGTCGCTGGGCGGCGTGCGGTGGACGTACGAGGACTGCAACAGAGTGAGGCAGCTGATGGAGACTTACCAGGTGGTGTTCGACGAGAGGGACGTGGCGCTCGACGGGGGGTTCAGGGCGGAGCTGAGGGGGCTAGTGGGGGAGGGGGCGGCGGTGCCGAGGGTGTTCGTGAAGGGGAGGTACATAGGGGGGGCGGAGGAGGTGGTGGGACTGAACGAGACGGGTCGACTCAGCAGAATACTAAACTGGGCAAGGGTGGAGAGGGGGGCAGGGAGGGTGGGGTGCAGGGGGTGCGGTGGGGCCAGGTTCGTGCCGTGTTTGGGATGTGGGGGCAGCTGTAAGATAGTTGTGGAGGGGAATAGAGAGAGGTGTGGTGAGTGTAATGAGAATGGTTTAGCTCATTGTCCCATATGTGCTTGATCATTATTAATGCTTTTTTTTTTTTTTTCTTTTTTTTGGAGAAATGATCATTATATTTTGATATTTTGGTGGTTGTGAAAATTTCAACTATATGTTATACCAATGGTTTTGTGGATATTGAGTTTCTGTTGTCTTGTATTTTGATCTTAATTGTAATTATCATGAAAAGTGCAGCAAGGAGAATGAGTTAATCAAGATGAAAATTAATACAAAAATTGTTTTTAGCGCTTTTCTTGTCTTGTGATGTAAATAACTTTCGTAGAAAATACAGGTGACCAAAATAACCTTATCTATCGACGCGTACACATACTTGTACACGTAATTGAAGAGTTTATACCTGTATATGCATTTTGCCAGTTTAGGACTAGAACAGTACCCACCGAAGAGAACGGTTAGGGTACGGGTACTGAAGGTTAGAACCATGAACCTCTAGTTTCTATACTTGCCGATTCGCCATTTTGATGTAGATTTCATTTAAAATGTTTTTATTTTTATTTAAAATTAGTTTTAATTAGATGTGCACTGTTTTCTTATTTGGCATTTTTTTCATTAGATTTTCACCAAAGAGATTTTTATATAACTTAATCTCCAATTAATTTAGGATTACAAGTGTGGTTTAGATTAGGTTTGTTGGAGTATTTGCAATAAAAAAAATATAGTATTCTATCGCAAATAATTCGAGCTACAACTAATCGAACTTAAAATATGCATTTTTAATAGCCATTACCACTTTTTAGTATTTTCGAGTTATACCCGTATCCGTACCAGTACATGTCGTACCTAAAACTGTACCCATACCTGTCTATACTGCAGTTAAAGTTTGGATTGTATATATTTTTGTACTCGAATCGGCATTTGACCACTTCTAGTCGAATATAAAAAAACTGGAGCCGAAAAAAAAAATACAGATGAAAAAAAGAATAATTATAAGCGACAAAAAGAGTTTACTATTGAGATAACAAAAAAACACTTAAAATATGCATTTTTAATAGCCATTACCACTTTTTAGTATTCCCGAGTTATACCCGTATCCGTACCCGTATATGTCGTACCTGAAACGTACCCATACATGTCTATACTGCAGTTAAAGTTGGGATTGTATACATTTCTGTACTCGAACTCGCATTTGACCACTTCTAGTCGAATACTACATCCGTCCCATTTAAATAGTCCACATTTCCTTATTGGTTTGTCCCATATAATAGTCCACTTTCTAAAAATGGCAAAAACTTTATCACAACTAATATTATTTTAAAATTTCTTATCTCTACTTGTATTGGTCTCTGTGCCAAAAACAATGTAGACTATTTAAGTGGGACGGATGGAGTATGAAAAAACTGGAACCGAAAAAAAAAATCAGTTGAAAAAAAGAATAATTGTAAGCGACAAAAAGAGTTTTATACTATTCAGATAACAGAAAACTTTGATTAGTGCCAACCGGGTTCGAACCGGTGACCTCTTGACCCGCAGTCAAATGCTCTACCACTAAGCTATGGACCCGAATTGTTAATTAATTAAAATTTTATTTTTATACTTTCGATTTCTCCTAAACCAGTTCAATGATTAATGGCGCCACTATTTCTTGAAATAAAAAAAATCTGTTATCTTTATAAATATAAGAATCTGAGTTGTTTCCACCATTTTTTCCGCCCATATGTTCTTTTTACCACCTTATCTTTAGATTTTTCTTCAATAATTCTACGTTTTGTAAGGAATATATAAAAATTACCCTTTTAAATGAAGTAATGTAAAAACTACCCTTTCAATTATTTTAATGTGTTGTGGATCCCACCTTTTATGTTTAAAAACTACCACTCACAATTCAATTATGGGTGAATGATGAATGTGAGAGGTGACAGCTCACTTAATTTTTTATTTTATTTATAATTGTTATTATGAACAGTATTACTAATAAATTTTCTGCTTTATGCATGCATGCATGCGTGAATGAGCACAATTTGACTGTTTTTTTGGTACAAATAATTCATCTCTGATATCACAGAAGAAACATTATTGGTATCCTATGCCAACCACACCGAAAACTGAATATATACAACCCAAAATTGCAAATAGAATTCAGAAAAAAAAAAAAAAAAAAAAAAAAAAAACCAATTCACCAAAAAAATTGTTCTGAGAAGAAGTAAACAAAGCTGAGCTGAGGAAGAGGAAGAAGAGGAAGAGGAAGTAAACCACATTGTTTCATCGCATTTCCGAATTATCCAACAATATAGGTAATCGTTTAATATCGAATTTATATGTTTAACAAGTAGTTTATGTATTTATTTTGGAATTTAATTGAATTTTCATAACATGTCATATTTATGAAAATGAATTTATATGTTTAGGAATCAGTATAGAGATTTATTTTGAAAATTAATTGATTATTATTTTGATTTATTAATTGATTTATTTTGAAAATTAATTCTCTTAATTGATTTAATTCGAAATTATTAGAAATTTGTAGTGTTTGTAATGTTAAAATTTTATTTAGGTTCAGAAAAAAAATCAAAAATTTTTGGTATAGCCGGCCGGTCAATCGGACGCCGGAAAACGGCCGTCCGGTCGTGTATTCCGGTGGCCGGAAAAATCACTTTTCCGGCCACGGGATGGACCGGCCGGCTATGCCCGAAAATTGCCCTACTTTTTCTTAGTATGGATAATTAATCACATGTTTTTTTGTAATTTTATTAAGTCGTTTATTAATTTTTGTTTGAAATTAATTGATTATTATTTTATTTAAATTAATTCCCTTATGTGATTTAATTCGAAATTATTAGCAATTTGCAGTGTTTGTAATGTTAAAATTCATATTTAGGTTGAGAAAAAAAGTGGAAAATTCGGGCATAGCCGGCCGGTCAATAGGGCGCCGGAAAAGGGCCGTCCGGCCGTGTATTCCGGTCGCCGGAAAAATCTCTTTTCCGGCCATCCGATGGACCGGCCGGCTATGCCCGAAAATTGTTCTTTTTTTTCTTAGTATGGATAATTAATCACATGTATTTTGTAATTTTATTATTTCGTTTATTAATTTTGGTTTGAATTAATTGATTATTATTTTGTTTAAATTAATTCCCTTATGCGATTTAATTCGAAATTATTAGAAATTTGCAGTGTTTGTAATGTTAAAATTCATATTTAGGTTGGGAAAAAAAAGTGGAAAATTCGGGCATAGCCGGCCGGTCAATCGGGTGCCGGAAAAGGGCAGTCCGGCCGTGTATTCCGGTCGCCGGGAAAATTTCTTTTCCGGCCATCCGATGGACCGGCCGGCTATGCCCGAAAATTGCTCTTTTTTTCTTAGTATGGATAATTAATCACATGTATTTTGTAATTTTATTATTTCATTTATTAATTTTGGTTTGAAATTAATTGATTATTATTTTGTTTAAATTAATTCTTTTTATGTGATTTAATTCGAAATTAGTACAAATATATAGTTTTTGTCGGTGTGGGTGTCGGGTATTGAAGGGAGCACCCGTGGGGAGTGGGGAGAATTGATTCTTTATGATTCAAACAACACAAAAAAAGACAAACTCACACACACACAAAAACCCTAAACCGAAACCCTATAATCTCTCTTATAAATCCACACCCCATACACACACTACAATACACACACTCACAACCCCTACCTTCTCTCTTCTCCCAACTGATCTTCTCCCAACCGAGCAACTTAAGTAACAATATCAACTTCGGTGCCTACAAGCTCCCTCCTTTCCTCAAGCATTGCATATTTTCAACCGCACCGGAGTGATGTCGGCACAATACATAATCGACCACGACCACAAAGACCACTTTGTCTTGCTGGAAAACGAATCGGGAATCTCCGTCGAAGTAATACCACGACGAATATTGGTATGTTTTAAAAAATATAGTATTAATGTTTTGTTATGTTTTGGTTATGAATTTAAATTGTATTATTTGTTATGAATTTAATTAGAATTTAATGGGCATCTCGATTTATTTGTTACACGAGTTATTTATTATGATTTGTTACCAATTGTATTAAATTATATTTTGTTGTTATGAATTTAAATTGTATTATTTGGTATGATTTAAATTGTATTAAATGTGGATATCGATTTATTTGTTACCAATTATTTGTTATGATTTGTTACCAATTGTATTAAATTGTATTTTTGGGATGTCTAAATGTATTATTTGTTATGAATTTAATTCGAAATTAGTATAAATTTGTAAAGTTTGAAATATTAAAATTTACATTTAGCTTCAGAAAAAAGAAGAAGAAAATTTTGGGTATGGCCGGCCGGTCGATCAGACCCCGGAAAATGGTCGTCCGGTCGTATATTCCGGTAGCCGGAAAATCACTTTTCCGGCGATCGGATGGACCGGCCAGCTATACCAATTTTTTTTTCTTCTAAGTTTGTATTGTTTATCTAAAAAATTGTTATGCTTAGGAAATATTTTAAAGAATTATTTTGATAATTAATTGATTATGATTTTGTTTAAGTTAATTCTATTAAGTGATTTAATTAGAAATATTCATATATTTGTATTTTTTGAAATATTAAAATTTATATTTAGGTTTAGAAAAAAAAAAGGTTTTGGTATGGCCGACCAGTCGATCAGACGTCGGAAAATGGCCGTCCGGTCGTATATTCCGGTCGCCGGAAAATCACCTTTAAGGCGATCAGATGGCCGGCCGGCTATACCAATTTTTTTTTTCTAAGTTTGTATTGTTTATCTCAAAAAATTTTATGCTTAGGAAATATTTTAAAGAATTATTTTGATAATTAATTGATTATGTTTTTGTTTAAGTTAATTCTATTAAGTGATTTAATTAGAAATATTCATATACTTGTATTGTTTGAAATATTAAAATTTATATTTAGGTTTAGGAAAAAAAAAAGAAATTTTTTTGGTATGGCCGGCCGGTCTATCGGACGTCAGAAAATGGCCGTCCGGTCGTATATTCCGGTAGCCGGAAAATCACCTTTCCGGTGATCAGAATGACCGGCCGGCTATACCCAAAAATGTTATTTTTTTTTTCTAAGAAATATTCATATATTTCTATTTTTTAAAATATTAAAATTTATATTTAGATTCAGAAAAAAAAAAAGAAAAATTTGGGTATGGGCGGCCGGTCGATCGGACGCCGGGAAATGGCCGTCCGGTCGTATATTCCGGTCGCCGGAAAATTACTTTTCCGGCGGTCGGATGGACCGGCCGGCTATGCCCGAAAATGACTCTTTTTTTTCTTAGTATGGATATTTAATCATATGTATTTTATAATTTTATTAATTCGTTTATTAATTTTTGTTTGAAATTAATTGATTATTATTTTGTTTAAATTAATTAATTCTGTAAATAATCATTTGGTTAATTTAAATTTATCTTGTTTTACAGGATTCTCCGGCGCCATGGTACCGTCGAAGCAATTTGGTCAACCGGAGATTTGATGTCGGCAACTATTATAGGGTTAAAATCTTGGAAGATACACAGTTCGCACTGACCGAGGCATATAACGGTGGTGAATTGGTCGATCAGTTTCAGTTGGGACCTTTCGGGCATTTTCTTGATTGGGAGCCGGGGCATTTTCTCCACTCCGTGTTATCTCGAGCTGTCGTTACGGAGGTGGGAATTTGGTTCCACATTAGGGGCCAGTACGTAGAGTACACCGTTCAGGACCATGCTCTGATCACAGGGTTGAGATTTGGCCCTACAGATTTTGATCCCAGGATTCAGAGGGAGCCAAGGGCATCGTGTTTTTTTCAAGACGTCTGTGGCGGCCATGGTCAGAAGGCGGCATTGTTGCACTCCCATTTGTTGTCACTCAATTCTGAGACTGATCCAGACGGGCAACTTCGTTTGAAGCTGGCGAACTTGTTGATGCCAATTGTTTTATCCTCGGTCATGACGGGCAGGCTCCACCCCACCAATGGTTGTGGGAGTTGATCAACGACACTAATGAGTTCAATTCTTTTCCTTCGGGTGCGTACTCCTACAAGACCTTGCAGTACTACTTGAGAACGTTTCAGGCGTGGTCTAGGAAGTATCACATTTATGGGCCGGCATGGGCACTGATGATCTGGGCTTACAAGGTGATGCCAGGGTTCGGTGAGCAATTTAAGGTTCGGGCTTCCACGACGGACATGCCGAGCTGTCTCAGATGGAGATTCCGTAATACTTTCAGCGGCGTGTCCGATGCATAGCTGTACACGCCGTTCGATGATCCGGAGGGAGGTGTTACCAGGATCGAGCCGAAAGATAAAGAGATTGAAGAAAGTTACTTCCGATCGGTACTTCAACCGGGGGCGTTACAGGTGAAGTTTCACGTGCTGAAGACTTCGTACATTGTCGACGAACGCCCCCGTGTACATCGAGCTGATCCCAGGTCCCAGCATGTCGTTGGAGATTCCTACGAGGGACCTCAACGTAGACGGAGTTCCCGGTCTACGAAATTTGCCAGGAATCTAGCTGAGGAAGGTACATATTCATCCCGGCACCAATGTGGTTCTCCAAACAGGAGTGGTGGGCAGGAGCATTCTCTTCCTGGGATATCTAGGGAGGACTTGGCCAGTATTGTAGAGGACGTCATTCGTCGTGAAAACGAGCGCATTATGCAGACAATGAGGCAAGAGTACGAGGCAAGGGAAAAAAACCTCATGACGAAGGTAAAAAAAGTGGCTCGGTAAGGGAATCACGAAGGGCATTGACATCATGAGCTGCGGGACTTCCTCTATGTCCATTCCAGTTCACTTGCCCCGACGTTCGAGCCCGCCTCTCAATGTTTTCTCAGCACGGGCATTGGATTATGCAGCCACTGCTGTTTCGAAGAGCCCTGAAGCAATCAAGCCCCTCGAGCCTGTAGGTGCTCGAACAGACACCTCTCTCCCTCTCTACACGGGTGCCTTCACTGACCCCTACATTGGCCAGGACCCGAGCACTGTAGACCCTTCAGCATTCACTTCCATGTTTGGGCAGGTATGATATATCATAGTGTTGTCTTTCTTTCACATTTAGTTTTATTGAATTTCGTGTTTAATGCATGCTTATTCGAATATTCATTTATCGTACAGGACACTCAATTCTTGCCGATGACTACTAACGGGCCCTTTTTGACCTTCATTCTGCCGTTCGGTCAGGGATATGTATATATTCCCGAAGATACACATGAACCACCGAGGAACTCTATGCCGGAGTTCTCGTCCAGCACGCCTATTTTTTCGACTCCAATCCCGACATCCTTGACTGCCACTCATCCGAACATTACGATTCGTGAACAGCCGAGACGTGCTTCGTCGGTCGAGCTTGGGCAGGTATTTTTCAAAATTGATGTCAGTATCTGATTTTTGCAATCTATATCTATTGCTAAATTATACTCTTACATCGTATACTTTGGATTACCGTATTAGTATATTAAAATTTCCTCACTTCTCATGTAGTCTACTAGATCGAGGACTAGTGGAACAAAAAGGAAGAAAGCCCCTCCTAAAAAGTTAAAGCAACGGAATGGTGCTTCCGGCGCTTCAGGGAGTAGAAGTACATATTTGCCGCCCACAATGCCGGTTTGGCCCCATATGGACGTGGTGAAGGATTGGAAGGCATTTCTTGCTGACGAGACGGAAGGATAAACTGTCAGCATCTTAGATGCATCAGAAGATTTGACGAAGGAGGATTTCGTTCAGATTATAGCCAGAAATGGGCAGTGGGATATCTTGGTACGCAAAATAAGGCCTTCATTGAACCATTCAATATCATTTTAATTTAATAGTCGCACTTGTGGTTCTAACACACGTGTCTTCACTGCGCAGACTTTCGACCTTGCCCTAATGTCCTTGCACCAGAAAATTAAAAGTGGGCCCGATGTTTATCCTTATTGGCGGGATGGAGGACTGGTCATATGCCCTACATTCGTCATCGTAATATTGTTAATTTTATATTTCATTTGATATATTTAACTGTCTCTCTACTTTCTATGATTATTTATACTAATATGTATACATTGTTCATGATTGTAGCTCGATCTTAAAGCGGACTGGCAGGCCTTGCTTGAAGAGGCACAAGAGGTCTTTGGTACTTCGGTTGAAGAAATGAATAACCCCCATTATAGTATGAACGTTATGAAATACATGCAAACCCACTGGAAACCCAACCCTGACTTGATTGGATTAGTATTGTGTACGTATAGAGGAGCTGATTCTCCTAACTGGTGGTCTGCAAAATCGGTAAGACTTAGAAGTAAATGATTTTTCATTTTGAGTTCATTTATTTATCCCATGATTATTAAATACTTAAAATATGTCAACTTATATTAATTATGGTCTTTCCATCACTATGTAGATTGTCATTCCATGGGTTATTGAACGTCGCAACCGATATGTTGTTTGTTTTGTCCTCCCGGAGAAGAAAAAAGTCATTGTTATGGATCCGTTGTATTGGGATCTCACCGTAGAAGAGCATGGATATGTTCAGCAGGAATTGGAGCCATTGAGATTGCTTTTACCACTTTGGTTAATTGGTGGACTTTATTGGACCTCGAATGTTCATGGTTGGCGGGATAAGGCACACTCCTTTGAGTTTGAATATGCTCCGAGCGATCAAGTCATTACAAGTCGTCAGGAAAACAACAATGGTCCAATCGCCATAATGAATATCGAGCGTTGGATTAGTGGATGCCCCGATGTAACTAATGTGGATGATATGTTAGACCTGTATAGAAAGATTGTTGCGTGCAGGATTTTCAGTCACCGCACGTAGTTGTAATCTGAATTCTTTGGTACAATATATGGGGTTCTTTTTCGAATTACAATTTACTTCTATTGGGTTCTCTTGTAAATGTGAATATTAATTTATTTTGGACAATATATAGTAATTGAAGCAGTTTATTAATATCTTGGCAATTCATTTGATTTATTGTATCAATTAACGGTCGTCGCGTGTTCACATCATATATAATATAATATAAGATAATATAATATAATGAATTAGTAATTTAATTTAATTTAATTTAATTTAATTTAATTAAAAAATAAACATACAAACTATATTAGCCGTGCATCATTTAAAATCAAGGAAAATTCAATGGTAATCACTAAACATCGTACCAAAAAAGGCATTTAAATTAAATTATTGAAATAGGCTAATCATATATATTAAGGCAGTTAGGGCCGGTATGATCAGGAGCGTCGCAGTGCAGACATTTACGAGGTCTACGACCTCGACAGCCTCCTTGTTCAAGTCTGCCTCTGATTCTTCTTTCCTTCAACCGACCTGGTAGACGTCTCGGGATTGGTGGTTGGACGTCAATATCCTTGATGGACCGCGGCACTGTCCACAGATATTTTTTCGGTACACTTCAAATTGGGACGCTGAAACAAGCCTCATACGAGACTCGTCTATAGAATATTGAGACGTAATCTACCACGTTCTCTCTATTCTTCCTGCAATTAATGAAAAAAACAGGGTTAAAATATGCATTCTATACTGAAATATATTGCATTCAAATAATGAAAAGTGAATTTCATTACTTGATCGCTGCCATCGCGTGAGCACAAGGGAGACAATCAAACTCCCACCGCCTGCATTGACACACGTGTTGCTGTAGGTCAACCATCACTTCCCGGTTAGACGTCTTCACTTTATAGTGAAGAGTATTGGCAATCCTTGTGGTCTTGTAGGTGTTTGCGTATTCCAATTGCATTGCCATTTTTCTCCGAGCCTCTTCTGTGATCGGGTGAGTATCATTCCTGCACTTTTCGCGTCGCTCATTGAACCATTCTTCAATGATGAGCCTTACAGCATCTAGACAAGCGACAATCGGCAGACATCGGGCCCATAAGAGGCTATTGTTAAAAGATTTGGCTGCGTTGGATGCCATATTGCTGAATCGTCTAGCCTGGCACTGCGATTGGGACCACCTTGTTACTCCAACATCAATCAATCTGTTGTAAGCCATCCTGCTAGTACGCTGGATTCCCTCAAGGTAGGTCTGGAAATCATGGTCGTCGTACGTGTATGCAGCATGTTGGAGCTGTTGGCCTACATTCTTTCCATAGATGGCAAGATTTTTGGCAAGATGGAAGTAACAGAACCCGTCCCGTGCTTAGATGCGGGGAAGATCTCTTTGATAGCATGTATGATAGACGCGTGCATATCAGAGACGAACAACGTACCTGGACATGGACCATATGCCTCTCGGAGGCATGCCATGAACCAATTCCACGATTCGTTATCCTCAGTCGGCCCTATTCCGTACGCCAGTGGGAATAGTTGCTCATTCGCATCCTTCGCCACAGCTACAAATATTAACCCGTGGGCCTTCCCTTGAGATGGGTGCCATCAACAACAATGACTGGTCAGATATATCCATTTCGCCAAGCGAAACGCGTAGTGCCTAGTGCAACGAAGACTTATTTGAACCGGCCATCCTGGCTAATCTCGTGCTGGGTGATCATCTCCGGATTAGTGAGCTTTAGAATGTAAATGTAACTGAGCAGATCGTTGAAGGAATCCTTGTGTTTGCCGTATACCATCTCGATCACGGCATTCCGTCCCTTCAAGCACACATCATAGTTGGCATCGATCCCGAACTCGGATTTGAGCTCGTTGTGAATAATACGGGGCTTTATTATTTCAGCATCACGGAGCAATCTTTTCGCGAAAATTGAACCGATCACCAACGCGTGGATCTTCCTCACATGAGTGGTATCTGTTAGACCTACCTCATCGCATGTGTGCTCCTCGTCAAATATGCTAACAGTCTAAGGCCCGCCTTCGCTAGTGAGATAAAGTGTGAGGGGGCAATCTCCGGATAATTTGCATACCATGACCATTATTGTCTTATCTGATATAGCAACCCGGTATTCTTTCATCCTATTCAAATGCCATAAACCCCATGCGATCCAGATTTCATCATTGGAGAAGAAAACTGAGGTCCTCGAGAGCTCATCAACATTCAAGATATCATCGTGATACACTAGTGAATCACGGGGCCGGGCAGGGACTATCGGGACAAGCCAATTACTCATGTGCTCCGTGTCCGAATCGTACTCCTGTTCACCCTCACCAGGATTTGGGAACATCATCCCAAGGAGTTTCTGCATACCCCTTCCTCCTGTATCCAAGCGGTCTACTCCGCGAATAAGGCCATGTTAAGCTATCTACCATCATGGTATAGATTGGTCTCGCCCTCACTCTCCGAGGTCTCCGAGTTCTCTTCAGGTTCCGGGACATAATCTTCGTCATGTATTTGCTCTTCGTCGTGCTCGACCGATTGATTGAGGCCTGGAATGTTACCTGTTTCCGGGACGTTGTTGCTTTGGCCGAGATACTCATCCCTTACCCAATTGATGGAAGCAACAACCCTCCCGACTTCATCCAGGTATGCCCGCCAATCGTTGGTGCCTTGGCTAAAAAAATCATTTGACCCCCCGTACGCCTGCGATTGATCGAAGGTAGAGACATATGGAGAGGATGTCTCGACGTATGAAGATGATGCCCCGGCATGTGAAGAGGATGCTCCATCTTTCGTCTTCACGAATATCATTGGTATAAAACCATTGCATAATTCTTGTAATGTATCGTCACTCATCAAACGTGAAATCGCATTACGTCCGCGGTTGCTCTTCCTTATATAAAAAAGATCGAAATCGGAGCCCACCTGGTTGCAATAATGAGATATGAGGTATCTCAAGTTGTAAATTGTTATCCCATAAGATACTGATAATGAGATATTGACCTCATCGCCGCCTTTATAACCAGAATCATCCCAGATACCCCCGTATTTATCATTGACATAGATCTCAGCCATCTGTTGTCAAATAATTACAACTTAATTAATAAAAATTACAAATAAATATAAAATCAATAAATTAAACACATAAATATATACTAATTTCGTTAGGAACATCACAAATATATACTGATTTAATCCATCACATAAAAGAATTAATTTAAACAAAATAATAATCAATTACTTAATAGGGTTAAGAAAACACAAAAATATGTCACTTGTAAGCTTGAATAGTAGTTAGATAATTAGATTACTACTTGAATCTTAAATGACCTAACATTCCTTGAGGATTCGACTCAATTATACTATAATGGATTATTATTGCATTCTTCGTACCCTCAAAAGTAGGGCGGATCAATAGCTAACAAGTGTCTTGTGAAAAATGAGGAAGGAGAAACCCTTCTTACAGGAATTGAACAGGACAAATGATTTGTAGTTCAATGGACTAATCTCAAAGAAACCTGCTTAGTCTCCAAAGCAAATTTCGAGACTAGCTGGCTATAGCACAGAAGGCTCTATCACATGAACTTCAAGCACATCAACATACTAGCTCGAAACAAGCTAGTAGAGGGCGTTCCGGACCAAGTATTCGAAAGAGATCACATATGTGAAGCTTGCCAAGCTGGAAAGCAGACTAGAGAATCCTTTAAAAGCATAGCAGCTTAACCATCATCTCGAATCTTGGAGCTCCTCCATATGGATCTTTTTGGTCCCGTCACTCCTTTGAGTTTAAGTGGTAGAAAATATGTCCTTGTTATTATCGATTAGTTTTCTAGGTACACTTGGGTTATTTTCTTATAAAGGAAAAATGAGACCTTGGAGAAGTTACCTGCTCTACTCAACAAACTTTGTAATCGGAAAAATCAATCTATCATAACAATTTGATCTGATCAAGGAACGGAGTTCATCAATCATATGATCGATACTTACTACACAAAGAAAGGCATAACTCACAAAACTTCAGTAGCTCGCACACCACAACAGAACGGTGTTGTTGAAAGAAGAAACAGATCGCTCAAGGAAACAGCTCGTACAATGCTCAACGAGACCAAACTTCCTTAGAAGTTCTGGGCATAAGCTGTTGGCATAGCATGCTATACTCAGAATAGATCGACAATCACAGTTTGTCACGGGAAGACTGCCTACGAGCTGTGGGAAAACAAGAAGCCTAAGATAAAATATTTTAAATCATTTGGTTGTGTATGTTACATTCATGATAATAGGAAAACTCAATAAAAAACTTTTGATAGCAAAGCAGAACCAGGAGTATTCTTAGGATACTCAGATATCAACAGAGCGTTTAGAGTTTTTAATAAGAAAACCCTCACTGTGGAAGTAACTCCACATGTTATTTTTGATGAATCTACTTGCATGTACAGGGAAACCTCTACAGAACAGCAAGCTGACAAAGATCAAGATCAAGCTAGATCTTCATCTCAACTATTGCAAGATCTACTCTATTGGAGTCCAGCTGATCGTGAGGAAGAAGAGAAAGTTGATCAAAATGATGCCTCATAGCAAGGGGGAACACGAGCACCTTCATCAAGCTGTACTTCAGATGCTATACACCACGATCTTGTCTAGCTCGATGTCAACCAGGCTGATGAAACTCAGCCTGCTCCTTCTACCCCAACTCAAGAATCTACTGTTGATCAAGTGACGGAACAACTTGAACAACTCAACCCTTTTGTACCTTAACCACTTCCTGAATTTGATGATCCCATTGAAGAGCCCGAGCCTGAATTATCAGAAGAAGAGATCACTCGTTGAAGAAGGTGGGTCGATGCTCATCCATAAGAGCTCATTGTTGGGAACCCAAATGAAGGAGTGAAAACGAGGAGGCAAATTGGAGAAAGTTGCCTACTAAGCTGATTTCTCTCTCACGTTGAACCCATGAACGTTGATGAAGCTCTACAAGTGATAAACATGTATTTTATGTGCATGTTGAGTTTATTCCATGTGTGTTTGAGTTGTAATTTGTGTGATTAATTGATAGAAATGCTAGGGTTTATCGACTTTTAGCATATTCTATATGTTTCTCGTTTCTTTCAGTTTTCGATTCATTTTTGTAGGAATTGGAGCTTCAGGAGCAATCATCTAGCTAAGGATCGAGAGCTGGAAATGAGGAATAAACGAGCTAAGGATGGATGAAAATCAAGTATTGAAAGCCGGTTTGAAAGAAAGAGAGAAGAAACCAGAGAAAAAACCGAAAAAGCATCGAATCGGAGAAGAAAGGAAAAAACACGGTCCAGAGCATAGCCCATGGATTATGCCATGGACCGCGGCCCGAGGCAAACCCAGGTCTGTCCAATTCCGCGGCCTAAACCGCGGTCTATGGGTTGTGTTTTGGGCCGCGGTTTCCCCTTCTCTTTTCACTTATTTCGGGTTTTGACTTTCAATGTCGGGATTGGATGATTTTTCAATGTATTAAACTCCCAATTATCCCCAATTTGGGTATTTTTAACACCCAAGACAACTCCTAGAACCCTAATTTCATTTCATGCTTTCTACTTTGGTATTTTGAAGATTGTTAAAGATTTACTTTGAAGATTGAAGATCTAATCCAATATTTCTATTCATTTTCTTCTCCTCTTTATTTTAAGTATGGTTTTACTTATTTCTTATGGTTTATTTGTTCTAAGCATGAGTAGCTAATTCTCTTGTTGATTCCAATTATATAAAAACTTGAATTAGGTGATGGGTTTAGGTTATTAATTAGGATTAGCCTTCTATTTCATGTTTGAATCTCTTGGTGCTATGTTTGAATGTGCATGAGTGATTGATGAACATGAATGCATGATAAGTGTTTGATTTAATGCCTAGTAAGCTTGAGTTGATTCTTTGTTAATTAACTTATCTCTATAAATTAATACTTTTATTGCAAAATAATTATCTCAATTATTTTTAATCTCTTTTTTACAAATAATTCACTTAAGAATTATTAATCTCTTATTACTATTATTATTCTTTGAGGGTGTAAGGTAATTTAATTAGTGGTTTCTAGAACCACATAATTAATTAAGAGTTGGATTTGTATTTAATTAGTTTAATTCTTCCAATGAAGAAGGGGGGTTTTAAAATGTGGACTGGACTAAATGAATTCGACCAAAACCCATATCTTCTTAGTCCAAGACTTGGCCCAGTACTCTCAGCCCGAAACCCGGATCCGCGAACCCGACCCACGCTCACGACCCGGCCCGGTTCGAACCCAAGACCCGGTCATGTAATCAACATGGTCGTGTATTTAAGAACAGAAAAACCTAACTTCGATTTTTACAATCTTAAATATAATCTGGAGCAATATTAACCAATAAATAAATTGATCTTATAAGCATCTAAAATATACATATAAGAGCATATAACCATTAAATTTCAAGATTAAACAAACATACAAGAAACCCAAAAGAATCTTAAGAACCCATTTCAAAACCTAAAATTGAAAACAAAAAAGTGAATTAAAAATTACATTGCCGCCACGACGCCGCCTCGCCGCCGCTCTCTCACCCCTAATCACCGGCGCCACTCCTCCAATATTTTCAATCGATTATTACTTTACTATTGAAGTGTTCATTATGTTCTTATTTTTTGAAGTCATTAGATATTATAAAGAATGAATAAAGGAAAAGAACAACAAAAATAAAGGCATAAGGGCAATTATGTCATTACATAATAAAAGTGGCTAAAATTTACATATTGATTTATTGTTGGCTAAAATTTTCCTTTGTTTTATCAAAATGCTATTTTGAGGTATTTACTCTTAATACTTTGATATTACTAAAAATATTAGATGTGCCCACAATTATTCCACTTTAACAATTTTACACTTCAATTTATCCATAAAATTTGTAAGGATTCAAGTAACTAATTTTCCTCCACCCTAAACACAGTAAAACAAAAATATCATTTTCTAGAATTTCTAAGGATTCAACTTGCCATTCAGCTCATCTCTTCTACCCCACAAAAATCATTCTTTAACGAGTTAATCCACTGATTTTGGGGGAGTGATTAACACGTATTTTATGTGCATATTAAGTGTGTTTGAATGTTGTTCACTAATTTTTGTTTTAACAAACCGCAAGTGTACGGGTGTTATTATAGCTAGGGAAGCAAGGTCGATTTCCACGGAGATTGAATAACCAAAGTGAGTATTAATTCAATTTATTATCCTCTATCTAGACTAACAAATTATAAGGATTTTTCTAAACTAAGGTAAAACAAATAAATTAAATAAATAAAACGAAACAAATAAGACAAGCTTGAGAAAATCAAATAAGAGAAAGATTATTCTAAGGCTTCGGTTTCAATGGACATACAAACTCAAACTAATTTAAATCAATCAATCACATAAAAGACTCGACTCTTACTAGGACAATCACAAAATAAGTTTAAACCTACTTCCTTAGTGCCTAAACCGTAGATCGCATGCAAGAATTGTTGTGCCCAACTAATTTCTAAAATATGCAACTCCTAAAAGCTCAAAAGATTAAAGGCCCTCACACAAATCTCAAGATCTTCCGACTTTATTGAAGTGCATGTCCTACGTTCCAATTCTAGTATTAATCATCAACTTCCGTCTATTGAATTAATAAAATAAATCATGCAAAATTGGTGATCAAGCAATTAAGCAAACAACAAGCACAAGAACATAGAAAGCAAGAGAAGGTCGTGATTGATTACTAAAAACTAATTTGAATCTACAATATACATCTACTCCCTAACCCTAGAATAAAAGAAAAATTAGCCACTCATGTTCATGAAAAACAAATCTAAGAAAAGATGATAAAAAAAACTAAATAAGAGAAAACTTGATGAAAGAAAAACTCCCCTAACCCTAAAGGTGTGTCTTAAGGACCTATATATAGTTTGGACCAATCCTTGATAAACAAGGAAATAACTAAAACCAAAATAAAATAATAAAAATAAAATAAAACGACACAGGCGGAAACAAGGCCCGAGACACGGCTCGGCAAGATGAAGATACGGCCGCGCCATTCCTAGCGCGGAAAGTGAATCGAATGCGCTGATAATGAATTCCAAGCATTGCTCTTCCTTCTTTGTTATTTGGGCCTTTTGCTTGTTGGGCTTCTTTCGTGGGCCATGAAAGACTTGGACGCCGCTTTGATTTGGAATTGAAGTGCTCCACGCCAACTTCTTCTTTTCCTTTTTTCATCTTTCTTTATTTCCTTTTCTTTCTTTTTATTTCGATTCTCCAATCGTTCCAAGATGCAACTTTTCTCGTGTTTTTCCTACAAATTCGATAAAAACAAGACCAAGCATAATATCATCGAATATAAGAAAAATAATTAAAATACCAAGCTTGATCACAATTTCTCCATTTAAAAATAAGACTTTAAGCACATAAAACACGTAGAAAATCCGTGTTTATCAAATGTGTTTGAGTCTCGATTTATTTGCTTAATTGTTAGAAATGCTAGGATTTCTTAACTTGTAACATACTTTTTACTTTTCTCGTTTCCTTTCGGTTTTCGATCCATTTTTGTAAGAATTGGAAAGAGTATTCATTTGGCTAAGGATTGAAGGCTAGAAACGAGGAATAATCAAGCTTAATTAGGGTAAAACCTAGGGTTAAAAATATGGAATTTGAATTTATAGAGTTAGGGTTTCACTAAGTTCGTTTATGTTTTTCTCGTTCTCTCGAGTCTCTTTGTGTATTTTTGCAGGTTGATGAAGAACTCATTTGGCAACTTTGATCATTCCATGTCGAAGATGAGTTCGTTAGGAGCCCGTAGCAAAAAGCGGTTCGAGAATCGGAGTTCGAACGAGCGAAAACGAAAATATTGCGCAAGAGAAGACGGATGGGCGGCAAACCGGCGACCCAAACCGGCGGTCCACTGGGCCGCCGGTCCACCGCACCCAGGCCGCCATTTACCACAGAGAGACCGGTGGTCCATTGGACCGCCGGTGCCCCGCACCTGGACCGCCGTTTGAGCGAGAATTCCTCCCGGTTCGCACCGTTTCGTCCCGTTTTTTACCAAATTCGACCGAAATACGATTTTCAATGTATTTAACCCCAAATTCTTCCCTTTTTGATGTATCTTTTGCACATTTTAATATTCCTAGAACCCTAGAAATATTTCCCTCTTTCCACTTTAGTATTTTCAAGATTTGGAGAGCATCACTTTATGGATTCAAGATTCAAGACCATTTTCGTCTTCCTGATTAAATTCTCTATCTTTTAAGCATGATTTCATTTATTTCTTTAATCACGTCTAGCTAGATTTCTTTGTGATTCCAATTATATGTAGATTAGGGATAAGTGATGGGATTAAGCTTTAAATATGAATTTACCTTCTAATTTCATGTTCATTTCTCTTGGAGCTATGTTTTATTATGTAATTGTGATTGATCACCATAATTGCATACCAAGTGTTTGATCTAATGCTTAGGAGACTTAGATTAGATGCTAGGATCAAGAGATTTGCATGCTAGAGTATAGTAGGGTTAAGGAACTCCATGATCTATTGGGAGTTAATGAATTGCTTAATATCTTAGTAGGAATTAGGCCTTTCATTAATCTACTTGATTTCATTACAATGAGGAATTGAGTGAATCATACTTAGGAGGTTTCCCACATGAAATTAGATTAAAATGACTAATTCTAATTAGAGTGTCACATCCCCATCACTTAGACCTAATTGAAGTATAATTTGAGTCACTTTCATTTCTTATCGATTTTATATCATTTGCTACTTGTTACTTGTTTAGTTAAGTTCTTAATTACTTTGCATTTTTCATTAAGCAATCAAAAAACACAAAAACATGTTAGTTGGTAGCTTGAATAGTTGTTAGGTAACTAGGTTACTACTTGAATCTCATTCGCCATTGCATTCCCTGTAGATTCGACTCGATTATACATATCGATTATCATTGCATCTCCCTCACTCCTAAAGTGAGGGCGGATCAGCTTCTCTCCCTCACAAAATCAAAATCGTTGGGTTGACTTTCTCATAAACATGGCATCTTTGTATAGATGTTTGAGTTTCAGATACGGTTGGTGAATGAAAAAAATGATCACTTACACATGAGATTCAATTTTGTAAAAGATAAAGAGTTATTTACCTATAATCTCTATTTGATTATGTTGTAAGGACCGCTATTCTTCCTTGTTCCATAAGAGATGATAATTTAGTTTGCGTTAGGTTTAGGACTTATTTGGAAAAGAGATGATAATTTAGTTTTTTAATTGAAATTATTAATAGTTCAAGATATATTTGGGAAAGAAATGATAGTTTAGGATTTAAATTGATATTGCCCAATAAATTTTAAAATGTAAACAGTAATTAATGTTTTAGGATTTGATAATTAAAAAATGTAACGGTAATTAATGTTTTATACAAAAATCTACAGTATAAAATGTACGGAGTATATACAACTACTACTTTTTTTTTTCTTCCTTTTTTCCTTATTTGCAGCGCCGCAGTTGTGGATTTTGAAGGTTCTTTCGTGGAGTATCGAATGCTTGCGGAGGTTGGCAGGGGTGGCTGTGCGAAGCGGCGTCGCCAGTGGAGTGGTATTCTTGAGTTCGTGTGGCGGAAGGAAGATAATTAGAAAATGGAGAATTTTGATTTATGAATTAATTTTGGTTAGTAGTAATAATCTGGTGGGGGCCATTGCTAAAAGAATCTCAAAACTCGAGTCATAGCACAGAGGTAGGTCCCACTTCCCCACCCTATGTTTTCTGTTGTCTCGCATCATGGACGGCATGAGGTGAAAAGGCAAAACGCCCATCCATACTTCTTCTCTACATCATCACTGAAGACTGCTCTTTTGAGTTTTTTTTCTTTAAATATAATATTTGGCGTTTTCCCCTTCGGTATATTTTTGCAGCTCTCCTCGCATCAATATCTCCTTATATATATAGGGATCACTCACTAACTCCGAGTAGTGAAGTAAATAATAATTCAGAGACTCCTTATATATATTCTGCTGTGTTTTTGGGAGCATCCATGGATACGCTGCTGTCTCTTCAAGCTCTGCCGCCAGCTGCCGCCCCTGCGGTGGCGATCGGCGGAATTACATTGTTTTTCATCACACAATATGCCAAGGATCGCAAGAAATCTCCCAACTTTCCTCCTCCACCTGGTACTCTCTCTCTCTCTCTCTCTCCATTTCATATCAGTTGCCCAAACTAGCAATTTACTTGTACAGTATAATACAAATGAAAGAACTCTCTCTTGTGTTTATGGTTTAAATTAAACTAATCTCAAGTAGAATAGTCTAATTTAATATTTCTTCGATTCGTTTGTTTTATGCCTGATGTGAAGAACCAATTGAAGATGTTGTGAATATTTTAATCAATTGAAGATGGCTGACATTTTGCAATTAATCAATCCCTTATGTAATTTTTGCCAAATCAGTTATCTGTCATTCTTAATCTCACTACTCTTGGCTTTGGATTCCAGCATACATCAAAGAAATTCAAACAAGTATTTCGTATCAATATTATTATACTTTATGTGATGATAAAAAGTAAAGAAAATTGGTTTTGATGCAGAGGTACCAGGCTTACCAATAGTTGGAAATCTGTTGCAACTAAAAGAGAAGAAACCCCACAAAACTTTCACAAAATGGGCTGAGAAATACGGTCCCATTTATTCTATAAGGACAGGCTCCAACACTATGGTTGTGCTCAACACTAATGATGTTGCCAAAGAGGTCGATCTCTTCTCTTTATGATTTACATGATTCTTAAATAAAGTTTTGTGCTAGAAATTGAAAATGCAACAAATATTAGCTTATGTTTGATGCTTCAACAGTTAAGGTTGCATAACATATATCAATATATTACTCATGAATGATTCGTTTTGCTCCAGGCTATGGTCACGAAATACTCGTCTATCTCAACCCGAAAGCTGTCGAATGCTTTGAAGATTCTCACTTCTGATAAAAGCATTGTTGCCATGAGTGATTACAATGAGTTTTACAAGGAAGCCAAACGCCATTTGCTTACGAGCACTCTTGGAACTCATGCTCAGGTTTGTTCTTCTAAACGTGCCCTCGACCACCTTGTATGTATATCATGTAGAGGGGACTAACGTCGATTCTGCTTGTTAATGCAGAAAGGGCACCGTGTTCACAGGGACGTGATGATAAACAACATCTGTGATCAGTTTCAGACTCAAGCAAAGACGAATCCTTTTGAAGCTGTGAACTTTCGGAAAATATTTCAGTCTGAACTGTTCGGATTATCAATGAAACAAGTGCGTTTTTTTCTGCTGTAAATTGATTGTTTTCCCCCTTGTTTGCATAAGCATCATGTTGTGTAACAAACGTCTTTCTTCAAACTGCAGGCTATCGGAGAAGATGTGGAGTCCGTTTATGTGGAGGGCTTGGGCACCACCCTGTCAAGAGAAGAGATATTCAAGATACTAGTGCTCGACCCTATGGAAGGTGCCATTGATGTGGATTGGAGAGACTTCTTCCCATTTCTCAGTTGGATCCCGAACAAAGGATTCGAAGAGAAAATTCACCAAATGCATTTTCGAAGGGAGGCAGTGATGAAGGCACTCATCGAGAAGCAAAAAAGGCGCATTGCTTCTGGCAAGGTACTTGATTTCTCATTGTTAAAAGCATAGAGATTGTTCTTGCAGTGCTATTAACAATGAACAAACATGACAGGAAATTAGATGTTACCTAGATCATGTGTTAGCCGAGGCAGACACATTATCAGAAAATCAAGTTCTAATGCTCATGTGGGAAGCCATCATCGAAGCATCAGATACGACGCTAGTGACCACGGAATGGGCCATGTACGAACTTTCTAAAGATCCGAATCGACAGGTGCTCTTGCTTAATGCCTCTCCATTATGATTCCTTTATCTGTGTATTTAATAAAAAATCTTTCCTTCCAATGAAACAGAGCAACTTGTTGTCGGAAATCCAAAAGGTGTGTGGATTCGACCAAGTTACCGAGGAGAAGCTGTGTCGACTTCCATACTTGGCTGCAGTTTTCCATGAAACGTTGCGAAAGCACAGTCCTGTCCCGATAGTTCCATTACGATATGTGCACGAAGAAACACAGCTGGGAGGATATAACATCCCCGAAGGCACTGAGGTGGTTATCCTCGTTGTCATTACCTACAATCAATTATCGCTAACTCAACTTCTTCACCAAATTTTCAGTCACTACAAGATTTTTCAAATGTTGCAATTATAACACAATCTTTCAATCTTTGCTAAGAAGAAAAAAAGGTTGTGTTGTGGTTGACTGGTTGTAAGAAAGTCATGTTCTGATTGCAAACTTGTTGTGCTAATTCATGCTTACTTGAAATCTCCTTCGCAGATAGCTGTAAACATATACGGATGTAACATGGACCCCAAAGTGTGGGATAGCCCCGACGAGTGGAAGCCAGAGAGGTTTCTCTCGGGGAAGGATGCAACAACGGAGTTGCACAAAACGATGGCGTTCGGAGGGGGGAAGAGAGTCTGCGCCGGAGCTCTCCAAGCAATGACAATTTCTTGCATAGCAATTGCTAGAATGGTGCAAGAGTTTGAGTGGCGACTTAAGGACGGCGAAGAAGGAAACGTCGACACTATGGGGCTAACCACGCATAAGCTTCATCCGTTGCTAACCATGGTAGAGCCACGTGTTAGGGATCGAGTGTGTCTCGTAGAATCGGGTGGAGTTTGTTAGAGTTATGTCATCTTTTTCTTGAGAGTTGGTTGAACTTGTAGTTTATGGTATAACTAAGGTGTTAGATGCATGGAATAAGAAATTTCATAAATATAGATTCACGAATTTCGAGGGGTTCAACAACAAAAAACATCGGAGTGTGGCATTTGGTTGGGCATTGCATTTAGTAGCTTGGCCTTCTCAATTAATTATCAATGGCCTTAAAGTTAAAAAACATTCAGACCAAACTGATTATGGTTGGGAAATTTGCTTTCTGGTACAGTTTCTCTTAAATGTTGACTATAATGTTTTGATCCTATAGAATTTCAGCATCCAGGTTTGATTTCAGAGAGGTTTTCATGAAATTTGTGTAGTGTCGTTTTTTTACTTTTCGTTAAACGTTTAGTTTTGGATTTGTTTTGGTGTAGATGTGAATTTTTGGTCTTTGTCAAGACATTGATATTAGTAAATACTTTCTCCCCGTCCTACTCATAAAGAACCATTTGAATATTATAATGGATTCAGTTTCAATAAAACCTAAAAAAAATAGAATAAGTGTGCGTGTGTTGGTCTAGCAGTAGGGGGTTAACGCCTTGAACCAAAAGTCCTAGTTCGAGTCCTCAATGGCGCTTAATTTAGTTTAAAAAAAAAATAGAACAAAATAATAATTAAGTGAAGGAACAATGATGAGTGCTCACGGGCATATCATTCATTTAATTATGAGATCTCAATATATAGATAGTTGCAGAGATTCTTGGAGACCAAGCTTCACTATATCGAATAATATTACATTTTATATCACATTATGCAATCGATTTTGAACCCAATAAAATCACTTCATAACATTTTGCGGGCAAATCTCTATGTAGTAAATGTGAAGTAATGTGTATTGTACTATTTCACTTTTATATATTTATAGATTTTAACGTAGTTTTCGTTTTAAATTTTTTTCCTTTTTATCTTTTTCTAATTTGATTGTTTCATAGTAAACTAATATGCAACTAGTTTAGTACCCGTCAAAATTCAACGGGGATCACTTCTCATGGAAGATAATAATAGACTTATTTATTTTAAGATTATAGTAATATTAGGATCCATTCGAAAAAATAACATGAAATTGAATTAGAAAAAAATGGGAAAAAAAAATTAATCAATGAGGTGTGACATTTCTCGATTAATTTTACTCGTTCTGAATGTCAAGTAGCCTGTTGATCATTGTAATAGAAAAATAGATTAGGTGATGTCTCATTTTTTGTGTAGTTATACTCATTTTGAATGTTAAGCCGCTAATTATACGTTGTAAATAGAACAAAATTGACGTCTGGTAACTGCAACGCCCCAATGTTCATAAATAAAATAATTGGTACGAAAAAGAAAAACTTCATTTATTAATTACTAAAAACCAACATAAGTCTTGGTAAAACCTAATAAAAAAAAAATAAAACTAGCAAAGTGGAAGTCTTGAATACGAAAAATAACATTATTCAGGAATTAATCTAGCTTATTAGTAATTAATCCTGACTCCACCATCATTCACCATGCCGCACATCGCCCGAGACTGCTCCTGAAAAGCAAAATAGTTTTGGGATGAGTACTATAAACTCAGTGGGTTGCATTTATCCATATTATATGAATTATTACAAAAGAATACGTGGAATCATGAATATAATTCTCTTCTTTTTACGTCCGTAGACGAACGTCCTTAATTTTACGTCCGAAGATGAAACTTCCTTTATTTTATGTCCGAAGATGAACTTTCCTTATTTTACATCCGAAGATGACACTTCTTTATTCTCATTAAAGCTGCATATCACACATATCAATTGAGCAAAACGTATAATAAGGATAAATACAAAAATGCAACTTTCCCCCCCACCTTAACCTTTCCTTGACTTGATTCCTCGAGAAACTGTAATTAAATCGTTAAGTCCTACGTGCCTCGCCTATGAAAAGAAAATATAATCTTAATTATTAACTTTATGAAAAAGTATAACTTTATATTTAAATATGGAATAAACGGTTTTAAAGAAAAACATGCATGCAAATTCTATGTGGCAACTATGCATGAATTCATACATATAATTGTATTATAAAATATGAATTAAAAGGTGACAAAAGTACTAATACTAATGTAGTGGGTATATACGTGTAAACATATGAAAACATACAAAGAAATTATCCTTATAAATATAAATAAATAAGTATATAGGGAGTGGATCAAATAGAAACCAACCCCTAAGTGTTAACTAGGAACCATTCTATACCCTCCCTCTTATGTAATCGGACGATCCAAATTTAATGAGTAATCAATTGTTATCTAAATTCTTTAATTATTACCGTTTAAAAAAAGGGTAAATGTGTAAATGAATTCATCATGAATACCGCAATTACTATAAAATTACCGTCAATGTCGGAATTCCATCAGGATGGAGGATATGCTAATATTGCAATTTAATAATAACTTAATACAAAATTATACGGCAATATTTATTTTATAATTTTTGCTTGCAATGTTCTTTATATAAATAAATATAAACAATTTTTTTGAAACCTAAATATAAACAGTTTTGAATTGCTTAATCATGGCAAATATATATGCTTAATTAGAATGTTTAAATTGCTTATTTACACTCATCTAAATGCTTATTTTGTATCTATATTTCACCATTGAATTGCTTACTTATAATATGTCTATGCTTTATTACAATGTTCCAAATTGCTTTTATATATTTATTTAAGTGCTTATATTGTATATGTATTTCACGACATTAATACATATGCTTTGTATATATATATTTAACATTTTTAATTGCTTTTTAATTCTTGTTAACTTGCTTATATGCACTAAGTAAATGCTTATTTTGTATATATATTTTACATTTTTAATTGCTTATTTATTATTATCAAATTGCTTATTTACACTAAGCAAATGCTTATATTGTAGTATATATACTTCACTTTTCAATTGCTTATTGATACTTTTTGAATTGCTTATTTACACATATCGAATCACTTATATTGTACTCCGTAGTATATATATTTTATTTTTCAATTGCTTGTTTATACCTTTTGAATTGCTTATTTACACCTATTGAATTGCTTATATTGTAGTATATATATTTCACTTTTTAATTGCTTGTTTATACTTTTTGAATTGCTTATTTACACCTATTGAATTGCTTGTTTACACTAAGGAAAAGTTTTTTTTAATATAATTTTTCTAGTTAATTATTTACTGGGCAAACAAAAGCTTATTATGTATATATATTCCTGATCTTGAAATATCTATCGACATTTCTTTTGTCTATTGAGAATTTCTATGTTGTTTATATGATTTCATTATAATCAATGACTATTTGATTATTGTTTATATTTTTTCATAATAAATATTTAAATCATTTTTATTTATTACATTCTATTAATAAGCAATTTATGTGTAGAAATTAAGCAACCTATCATCTGTTATTGACGCACAATGCGTACAGGTTATTATAGGAAACACAATAAAGAATACTAAGAAAATTTTGCAATGAATTTTATCAAATAAAATGAAAAAAAAAATACGATACAAATTTCTTATAAAAACATATTAAATATAGCAGATCCCATATTTTAAGGAAGAGAGGGCCGGTTACAAATCTAGTGAAATTTACTAAGTTGACCTTTTGATTAAAAAAGAAGAACGAATCAATGTAGAATTATCATTTAATTAACACCGTTGATTTAAATGATTGGATATTTTAGATTGGTTCCTAGTTACTACTTAGAGATTAAGATCCCATTTGATCCTCCACCTATATATATATATATATATATGATGTCAAACTATACATATAAAAACTGGGTTGGCAAGCATTACGTATAGGTATATATATACATAGATGACCAAATAGAAGAATTTAGAACAGAATTAGTCGGCAACTACTTTCGGAAAGAAAATTCAGACTCGATGATGGCTTAATTAATCGGTGGGAAGAATAATCATTAGTGGAATATCTCTCCACCTTTGATTAAAGGCATAGTACGTAAAGAAACAATTGTTGAAGCAGCTGAAGAAGAATCTGACTCGATGAATAGTAATTAGATAAACAGAGACATGAATGAATGGTAGGAATGTTGGAGATCTCGGTTCTTGGCGGGTGAAACATTCTAGTTGTCTACCGCTGTCGAAACCATAATCATTTCT
This sequence comes from Mentha longifolia, assembly GCA_001642375.2. Classification (NCBI taxonomy): domain Eukaryota; kingdom Viridiplantae; phylum Streptophyta; class Magnoliopsida; order Lamiales; family Lamiaceae; genus Mentha; species Mentha longifolia. The sequence continues at coordinate 32,328,801 of CM038112.1, forward strand.
CCGGAAGAACAAGAAGAAGGATTTCTACCTCTGCTACTATGAAAGCACTTTGGATGTGATGAATAATGAGAGGAGGAATGAGCTCTATTTATAGTTGAGTTGGGGGTCTAAATTTAACCAAGTGCTGAAATCAAGGGATTATCATTCCAAAATTTGATTAGCTCTTTAAGGAAAAATTATATATGTTAGGTAACCTAGAAATTTGAATTTAGTCGTCACCTTGTAGGGATTGAGAGGAGGGACAAAAAATAACTTTTTGGGCTGGAATCATTGGACTTAATCAAGAAAATTGGCTGAAATAATTAAATAATACTTGGGCTAATTAAAAATTTAGATAAAGATGTTTAGTCAATAAATAAATGTAAATATGCTTAATATAAAATTATGTGAACATGCATGCATAAATTATTTTTCTAGAGGCGCGATTTACGGAGCTCAAAAATTTAATCACACATAAAAATAAATAATAATTTTAAAATAATTAATAAATAGGAAAATGTAGCTAAAAATATTCGGGGTGCTACATTCTCCGTTCCTTTTAAAAATTTCGTCCTCGAAATTAATTACCTGAGTCTAGCAATTGAGGGTATCTAGCCTTACTGTCATTTTCTTTTTTCCACGTAGCTCCACTTATATCATGTCTACTCTATTAGACTTTGACTAGTAATACTTCCTTACTTCTAAGTGCGTACTATTCTATCTACCATGGAAATTGGATACTCCTCCTATGTCAAATTTTTATCTACTTCTAGCTCGACGTGGTTCACTATGTTCCTTAAATCGTGAATGGCTATTCTATCTATTTCTATCATTTTTCTGAAGGGAACATATATCCTTAGGAAAACAAGTCTCCTCAACACATTTCTTAGCAACGACTAAGGTACCTTGGCCATCTTCATTTTCCTCATCTTGGTTCATGGCGTAAACACGTGCATTCCCCTTTTGGCCAGTATTGTTGTCTTGATTTCTCCCACCGGCATTCTGGTTCCGCCCGGCATTGTTGTTGTTGCTGGGGTTGGCAAACCTTCCATTTGGGCAATTCGAGGCCATGTGCCCTCCTTGGTAGCATTTGAAACATACATTCTCTCCAACTCTACACCTCCCAAAGTGATAATGCTGACATTGTTGGCAGAGGGGCTTGCTGGTTTCCAATTTTGATTATTCCCTTCATTCGGTCTTGACTTCTTTTCTTGTTGCAAGTTCCTTCCATTGTCTTGATATTCTAATCGTCTCTTCTCACCCGAGCTTGGGAGTTTAGCTGTTGGATTCTCCAGTTTCAGGCGTGCGGCCACTGCTTGAGCACGTTGCAGAATGTCAGAGTATGATGAGAGGTTCAGGGCTGCCAAGTGCCCTCCGATCTCAGGGCGTAACCCGCTTTCAAATCTCCAAGCTTTCTTCTCATCTGTGTCAACTAGGTGTGGAGCATAGCGAGCAAGTTGAGTGAACTTCCGCTCGTACTCCAAGAGTGACATTGTCCCTTGCTCCAAATTCATCAACTTTGTTTCCTTCTGCTTGTGGAAAGCCTTAGGGAAATACCGTCCCATCACCTTTTCCTTGAATACTCGCCAGGTAATGGCTCTGAGTTGCTCTTCAGTGAGTGTAGAAGTCTCAGACTCCCACCAATGACCTGCATCATCGGTAAGCTGGAAGACGGTGCAAGTAACCTTCTAGTCATCTGTACAGCGCATATAGTTAAAAATGCGTTCTAGCTGGCGAATCCACTCTTCTGTTCCAAGCGGCCCTTCATTTCCCTTTAGGGTTGGGGGCGCCATGCTTCGGAATTGGGTTAGCACTCCATTTCCACCCGTCCTTTGATGGTCGTTCGCCTGTTGGGGAATTGCTCCCTTCAGAGCTTGTGCGAAAAGGTTTGTAAGATTGGTAAGGACTTCATGGGTGTTATCTATATGGTTTTCTCCATTGGTCATAGATTGTGTTCCTTCGCTATCTTTCGGTTGTTCTTCCCGTGGTTGCTTGTTTCTTGTTGACCTGGTCATTATGTTATTTTGAGGTCGTAAGACATTTAGAAATAATATCATCTCTCTCAAAAATATATAAAATCGAAAATGAAGGTCCAAACAATTTGAAAGTCCAACAAAATCTTCACTTATTTGAAACGCAACATAACATCAAGATAAGAATCCTAATTTCCAACAGATGGTTCCTCATACAAGCTATTAGACCCTTGCACCTCTATAAGTGCCCATTTTCCATACACGAGACCTTTCTAAGTGTTGCTATAAACTCTTCAAAGTAAGGAGATCTTTTCAACGTATTTGACGTATACTTGTAACTTTCTGTATAAGCTTCCATAGCGAGACTCTTCAAATTCCGGTGTATAGTATTTATGACTTTAAACATTACTTCTATATCCCTAGATGCCCCTCCTAAATAGATATATTCTTTCCACATGCCTTTGAGAACCTCTAGTTGATCTTCTACTCCAAAATCTTTATTCCATGGTTTTGTCATGAATTGACGCCACAAATATTTCTTACTTGACAACATATCTGAGCCTCCTAGATTAACCCCAAAAGTTTGACGTGCTCTAACCATTTATTTACATAAAAACAAGGTTAGATGTTTAAAATAAAACAGATAGGGAAAATAAAATACAATCATAAGAACAATCATTCTCCTTCATACTATAGAGTCATTTTCAAAAATAAAGTCTCTCCATTCCCCTATGAGTCGAGCTATGAAAATTTCAAAATTAATGATTCCACGAACTCCTGGCGAATATTCATAAAGATCTCTGACAATTTTCTTAGCTAAAGGCTTCAATAAATCAGGTAAAGATGCTATAACTATTAAGGTAGCGGTTATATGGTTGAAATCTATTTCTTCTTCCTGCATTTCCTCCCATGTGCTTTGGATGATTCTCAATTGGCTTTCCACTCGAAATGAAAATGAATAGTCCCATTTGAAGTTTCAAAACCAGTGCCTCCCTATAAATAGCAACCCGTCTTGCCTGTTGAAACTCGTGGTTTCTAAGCATATTGATAACCGTCTATAGGTAAATTATAGAGTAATTAAATTTTGAGGACATAAAAAAAAATTATACACATCACTTGATAAAAACTTACGACTCTTTTACCTCTTTCGGCACAATGTAGCGGTGGTGATGATGGCCTTAACTTATTAAAATTTGCAAGTCTACAGAAAGGTAGACCTGCTCTGATAACACTCTGTAAAGCCCCAATGTTCATAAATAAAATAATTGGTACGAAAAAGGAAAACCTCATTTATTAATTACTAAAAACCAACATAAGTCTTGGTAAAACCCAATAAAAAAAAAATAAAAACTAGCAAAGTGGAAGTCTTGAATACGAAAATAACATTATTCAGAAATTAATCTAGCTTATTAGTAATTAATCCCGACTCCACCATCATTCACCATGCCGCACATCGCCCGAGACTGCTCCTGAAAAGTAAAATAGTTTTGGGGTGAGTACTATAAACTCAGTGGGTTGCATTTATCCATATTATATGAATTACTACAAAAGAATACGCGGAAACATGAATATAATTCTCTTCTTTTTATGTCCGTAGACGAACTTCCTATATTTTACGTCCGAAGATGAAACTTCCTTTATTTTACGTCCGAAGATGAACTTTCCTTATTTTACGTCCGAAGACGACACTTTCTTTATTTTACGTCCGAAGACGACACTTTCTTTATTTTATGTCAGAAGACGACACTTCTTTATTCTCATTAAAGATGCATATCACACATATCAATTGAGCAAAACGTATAATAAGGATAAATACGAAAATGCAACTTTTCCCCCCACCTTAACCTTTCCTTGACTTGACTCCTCGAGAAGCTGTAATTAAATCATTAAGTCCTACGCGCCTCGCCTATGAAAAGAAAATATAATCTTAATTATTAACTTTATGAAAAAGTATAACTTTATATATAAAATATGGAATAAACGGTTTTAAAGAAAAACATGCATGCAAATTCTATGTGGCAACTATGCATGAATTCATACATATAATTGTACTTATAAAATATGAATTAAAAGGTGACAAAAGTACTAATACTAATGTAGTAGGTATATACGTGTAAACATATGAAAACATACAAAGAAATTATCCTTATAAATATAAATAAATATATATATATATATATATATATATAGAAAATTGATATGCTGAGCGACCGATGTTGCGCGCCTTGTGAGCGACTAGTTTTTCTCTTCCTTCCACGTCATTCCATTCCTATTTTATAGTACTAATAATATGTTTCTCTCTCTTATTTTAATTCTCTTATATATATTCTCTCTCTAGTAGCAATAAGTAATCCTATTTCTATATATCTACTGACCACGCAGTATATATAATAATATTAATATGCTATGTTTTTATGAATGAATGAATTAATTATAACTCAAGTTATAATCACAATAATGATTTATCAATTTTCAATGTTGATTTATAAATATAAAATTAAAAAGATTCTCAATTGGTATCGAAACTCTATTATTTTAAATCTAAATATTGATAATATTTATTTAATATTATTATATTTTTAACTAAAATTTAGTAATCACTAATTAGGGGTAATCATTTTGCAACTAGGGTTTATCATTTTCCAATTAGGGTTTAATAATCTCCAATTAGGGTTTATTATTTTTAATTAGGGTTTAATAATTCCCATTTAGGGTTTATTAATCCTCAATTAGGGTTTATTAATTTTCAACTAGAATTTAATAAATATCAATTAGATGTTATTTGTCTTAAATTAAATTAATTCTCTTTATCAATAAAATAAAAAAAAATAAATTGAAATGAAAAGCATGTGTGGACCAATATTAGAGAGAGAAAGAAAAGAGTGAAAGAAAATATTAATAAAAAAATAAAAACTATAAAAAACAAAAAACTGAAGCACAATTAAAGAGGGGGCGAATTGCACTGGGAGAAGAAAGAGAGGTATTTTGGAAATTTGGAAGTAAGAGATTAGATGAATAAAAAATTGAGAATAATTGCTGACGTAGGTGTCGCTCACAATATCGCCTAACAAAGGCGCCCAACATATCAGTTCTCTCTCTCTCTATATATATATATATATATGATGTCAAACTATACATATAAAAACTGGGTTGGCAAGCATTACGTATAGGTATATATATACAGAGATGACCAAATAGAAGAATTTAGAACAGAATTAGTCGGCAACTACTTTCGGAAAGAAAATTCAGACTCGATGATGGCTTAATTAATCGGTGGGAAGAATAATCATTAGTGGAATATCTCTCCACCTTTGATTAAAGGCATAGTACGTAAAGAAACAATTGTTGAAGCAGCTGAAGAAGAATCTGACTCGATGAATAGTAATTAGATAAACAGAGACATGAATGAATGGTAGGAATGTTGGAGATCTCGGTTCTTGGCGGGTGAAACATTCTAGTTGTCTACCGCTGTCGAAATCATAATCATTTCTCCGGAAGAACAAGAAGGATTTCTACCTCTGCTACTATGAAAGCACTTTGGATGTGATGATTAATGAGAGGAGGAATGAGCTCTATTTATAGTTGAGTTGAGGGTCTAAATTTAACCAAGTGCTGAAATCAAGGGATTATCATTCCAAAATTTGATTAGCTAAATTTGATCGTCACCTTGTAGGGATTAAGAGGAGGGAAAAAAAAATAACTTGTTGGGCTGGAATCATTGGATTTAATCAAGAAAATGGGCTGAAATAATTAAATAATACTTGGGCTAATTAAAAATTTAGATAAAGATGTTTAGTCAATAAATAAATGTAAATATTCTTAATATAAAATTTTGTGAACATGCATGCATAAATTATTTTTCTAGAGGCGCGATTTACGGAGCTCAAAAATTTAATCACACATAAAAATAAATAATAATTTTAAAATAATTAATAAATAGGAAAATGTAGCGAAAACTATTCGGGGTGCTACAGTAACATTTTTCAAGTAGTTATATTTTTCATATCAAGTTTCTGTTGGGTCGAAAAAAATTAGGTCAATAAGACATAAGATTTTTTCGCGTGGTTATATTTATTTAAAGTAAAATCGCTCGTCGTTCGATATAATTAAAGGATAGAATGTCAAGCACCCCGCTATTTAAATATTGATTAAGGATAACTCCATCATTTTTGAGTTTTCCTAGTGATGAAATCATCTTTTGAAAAATCGATTTAGCACCTTCATACATATAATTTTTTTCATCCGTCTGTCTCTACTCTACTAAGAAACTATAAGTTGTAATGCTATAATGTGCACTGTGCTTATTTTATATCTCGAATCATTCGTTCTTCGAGTAATTATGATATGAAAAAAGATAAGGAGGGTGGTTAGTATTAGGATAATAATTGTACTCAATTGAATGTTAAACAGTCCATTCGTTGTAGTAAAAAAATTAAGTGAATAATGAGTAATATATTTTGAAATTTGAATATCAAATTGCATGTTACTCAAAATAGTTCGTTACTACAACATTGTGCTTACCTAAATAAATTTGAATAATCAAACATGTTTAAGTTTAATGCACCTTCTATAGTCTCTCAAGAATAGATCAAGGATGCTTATTATTTTTTGGACAATTACACTCAAATTTAATATCAAACCGCCCGTAATGTAGTGTATACAAAAATAGGTGAAAGACAGAATAACAATTATGAAATAATTGTATCCATTTCCAATATCAATATGTCTGTTGTTTGTCATAATAGAAAAATACATAAAGGACATTAACTTGAGTAGTGCTATTTTTATTTTTTTTTGTAAAATCACATTGGTTGTTGTTCGAGGTGATAGAAAAATAGGTTCAGGACAGAGATTCAGGGAACAATATTTCTCTTATAGTTGTACTCGTTTTGAATATTAAGTCAACCGTTGTTCGATGTAATAGAAAAATTGGTTAATGATAGAGGTATCATTTATTCGGTAGTTATTTTATTTTTGAATATCAAGTTGTCCGATGTCCCGCAATAATAGATATGTCAATGAAGGTAGTATTTCTCAGATAGTTCTACTCATTTTGAAATCTATCAATATATATGTTTATTATAAATACACCATTTGAGTGTTAAGTTATTTATTGTTTATTATAGTAGAAAAAAGGGTAAATGAAAGTCACTTTTGATCTAGCCACAAGGTGAAGCAAACCTTACATAAATTTTTATCTTAGCTTGATCACCCTAGTGAATCCCATACTCATGAGGTACTTGATAACTTCTTTTATTTTATTATTATTTTTTTTATCAGGCAAATAACACACACACTCACATACACACGCACTTCCGACCTCTTGGTTGGAGGGGAAGCGTCTTACCAACTGAGCTGCGCTTCGTCGACCATAACTTCTTTTAAATATCAAGTTGTTAGTTAAAATTCGATTACTCTTAACATAATGTTGGTCCCGAAAGTGACTAACACACGTAGGGGGGGGGGGGGTAAATACGTGTGTTGAGAAGTGTTTAAGTTCTCTTTCGTTTTTTGTTCTTTTTACTGAGTAGACACTTCGAATGCTAGTGAAGCTATCGAAGCTTCTTGCTCGTGTGAGTGCTGTGCGGAATGTGGTGAGACTTTAAAGCTTTTCTTGTAATTAAAACCAACTTGTTATTTAAAGCGTGTGTGTGTGTATGCAAGTAATCAAAGCGATAAATAACTTAAAGTAAAGAGAGACTAACAATTTATAGTGGTTCGGAGCACCTCTCCTACATCCACTCTATCCACAATGGGATGAATACCTTCACTCGGTATCCCTTGTTTTATACTTCCAAGGAGAAGTGATTCAAGGCTAGTAACAAACTTGCACTTGAATCCTTAGAGATTCATGGGCTCTCGAGAAGCCTTACAACAACAAAACTTTACTACAAAAATTTTACAACCTTACAACTCAATCTAACACAATAGATTTGGTTTTGAGGTTTTTGGGTTTTCGTAAATGAGAATCCTTTACAATGAAGATCACAAGTAAAGCAATAAGGATTCTAGAAGCTAGGTTATAAATAAGTGAGGTTGAACCTAGAAAGAAAGTTGTTGCAATACTCAAGAGAATTATTTCTTAAGGACACACTAAAGGAAAGCGCTTTGAAAGAACTAAAGAAATGTAAAGAATAATTTGCTTGAGTTCTTGCGAGTATTATGCTTGAATTGTTTGTATGTGCGTTAGTTTTAGTGTGTGCAACTCCTTCTATTTATAGCAATAGGACCCCTACTTCCCGTGGGAGAGAAGTGGCGCGTGTTCCTCACTTTCCCGTGAATTATGAGAAGGTTGCTATTTGTTAGGTGTTTTATCATCGCCTACAGTACTGGGAAAGTCACTGCATGGTGGTTGAATCAGGGTATGGCGGTCTGCACCTTATCATGACTTTTCTACCAAACCATTCTGTTGAGCAATAACGTGATTACATGTGGACTGCAACTGCGCGCATGTCAGAGTTTGAAATTCAAACTGGATGGTTGGTTTGAGTTAACGTATCATACTGATAATATGGACGCTTCAAGTTCAGCTCTAGATCAGAGACGCTTCAGGTGAGCTGACTTGAGAGTGCTTCACTTCTACTGAATCGAATCTCGCTCTAAGCATCTTTATTTGAAGTGTCTACATGACGCTTTGTCAAACTTTACTGCTGACGCTTTTACTGCTGGAGCCACTTTGCTTCCTGACGCTTTGCGAACTCTGACTGCTTTATCTTTAGCGCATCTAGACTAAAACAAAAGCTTCCTAACATGCAAGCTTTGCTAAGTAGAACTTGTCTAGTTCATCAAAGAATAATAAGGGAAATATTCTAAAGAGGGTTTTGGAATCGAATCAAAATAAATTGTTCATTAACTTGATTCAAGTTCCCCCTTAACATAATATCCCAATAATTTCCCCCTTTTTGATGATGCCAAAACCCGACGTCAAGTGCTTACACAAATCTAGACAATTCTAGGCTAAGTATAAGGAGAGTGGGTTAGGCAAAGCGCAATATTAATGCAGTTATAGGAAGTTAAATTGAAAGCGTAAATAAAATAAAGACAATGAGAAATTGTCTTAAGGCAGTAAAAGATATCATTGTATTAGTAAGATAGAGAAAATGGTACATATATAATGAGTATCTATTTGAAGCGTTTTCGAGGGGCAGGAGGGATCATGCCATAGACATTGTAGACTCTATCCTTGATGGCAGCTAGAGAGCGGTTAGGATGATCGTTCTTTTCAAGCCATTCAACACATTCCTCGATCTCCTTTCTGATTGCTTCCTCATCAGGGATAGCGCCTCCAATGAGTGGGAGTTTGTAGCTCTCTTGCTTCGGCGGTTTGAGAGTCACTCTGTCTGTCAACTCCAAAATTTTATTGAAGAGAGAGGCTTTGCAATGATTCATGTATGCAACGAAGCAATCCATGACGTATTCAGTGCGAAAGTCTTGCCAGTAGTAGAAGCATTTGACGAACTTTACCTTGGCATCATTCCACTCCTCCTTGAGGTCAGCTGAAATAATCTCATCAACAAATTTGGCGTTAGGAGCCTCATCCCTCAGCCTTTTCCTCTCAAATTCCTCCCTGGCAAATAGCTGCTTTCTGCACTTCTCAAAATCTTCTGTGCGCAGGCTCTCGGCGTAGACTCTTTTCTCTTCAAGCGCTTTCATCTTCAAAAGATGAAGCGCCTTCTACAAGTCTGTCACCACCTCTTCATTGAAAACTTCCTCCCTGCACTCCGACACCGCTTTATACTTTGCCATCACTTCCAGGCATTCTTTTTCAGCGTTGTTTGTCGGTGTTGCTTCAACAGATACCTACGGAGGTGGAATTTCATCTTGTGCACCAATATTGCGTCCAACTCCTCTTGGAATTTGTGTTGTGCTCCAGCCTCCTTGGTCATCGTTGCGGGAGTCAGTTTCTTCTTCTTCTTGGGGTTGGTGTCAGCAGGCTCTTGATTTTTGTGCTTCTCTTTCTGTGGCGCTGCTGACACCGCTTGAAGTGGAGCGACATCAATCGGCTCTTTGGAAATGGCTAGTTGCCGCTCTGCTTCCCCCTTCTTTGGTGTTTCCACCTTCTTGGAAGCGTCCTCTTTTGCCTTGGCCGATGTGGGTGGACCACTTGGCGTCCCAGTCGCTTCCCCCTTTTTGGCAACATCAAAAATGGGTTTGGAGGGAGCGGACTACACGGCGGCCCTTTGGCTGACGGCTCCTGGCAAGGAGATGTTTGGTTGATTAGGCTTCAAAAGACCTTGTACCAGGAGAGCGACGAGGACTTGTACGGAAAGGATTGGAGCCGGAGAGCGCACATTGGTTAAAATGATTGACCGTTCGAAGCTGGTGTGGAAGATTTGGAACTCTGATTGCACCAAGTTCGAGAGCGCTCCGATTTGGTTGGAGATGCGCTCCAACGCTTCATTTGTGATCAACCCAATCTGACTCGATCCGCTTTGTAATCCAGCTACGGATTGGCCCAACATGGCCACAGCCTGCTTCCTTTGCTTCTCTGAGTCCGTGAGCTTCCTCTCCACGGACTCCAACTTCTCCTATAGCTGGCGGGCGGCAGACTCAACTTTAAATTTTTCAGCCTTTGCCGCTTTCAGCTCTTTCTTGAACTGGGAGAGTTCTGCGTCAGTGGCTTCGAGCTCCCGATGGACACGATTCCTATCGTCCAACTCATTAGAGAGCTTCAGCACTTGCGAACGTGAGGCTGGAATTTCTTGAAGCTTTGCCTTAACGCTCGAAAGTTCATCATGAGCCAACTCCACGTGTTCTCTCTCCTCAGCCAACTGTATCTCCACAGCTGCCAATATCACCTTCAACTCTTCCAACTCTTTGGTAGCAGTGGAAAGCTCCTCTTCTTTCTTCAGTTTCTCATCCTTCAGTGCTTTTAACTCTGTGGTAGCAGTTGAAAGCTCATCCACCTACCTTCTTCTTCTCCTCCTCAGGATTTGAAAGCTGGTTCTCTCTCTCCTTTATATCCATCTTCAGCTAGGCGCACTCACGCTCTACTTCCTCGTGAGTGGTTTGAAGAACTAAGACTCGTTCTTCAAATGCTGTGACAGTGGCACCAGCTAGTGTTGATGGAGCGGGGGTATAGGAGGGAACAAGCTCCTTGACCTTCCTCTCAATGCGCTTCCACACCTCTGGCTCATCGATCAAGTCGTAGAAGCATTCCAATCCGAAGCAGCTAAGGATCGAGGCCTTCTCCTCGATCACGCGGCTTCGGACATACTTCAAGAAATGTGAAATAACCTCTAGTACGTGTGGAGATAGAGAGAGTTCTCCAAAAAAATCCTGGATTTCCTCTTCAACCCACACGAGCTCCCTGTCGACAGCCTGCACTACTGGGCTAGACACTTTGGGAGTGGGAGGAGTGTCGGCTTCCAACTCCTTATCCACTGATGGACTTGACGCTCCATTATTAAAATTGAGAGCGCCAATTCGAATAGTGCCCTCTCCTGGCGCATCAACTTCCTCTCCTTCTTCATCCTGTGCGGCTTAGGCACCGGCTTCCAGATCCTGACTCAATGTTTTGTTAGAGTTTGAAGCGTTAGAAGAGGAAGCGGCGCTTTCCTCATCATCTTCATCTATCAATCCACGCTTTCCAGCCGTGGAAGGGACTGATTTCTCTGATATCGGACGACGCTTTAGATTCTTTGGGGCTTTTCCACCCTTTTTCTTCTTTCCAGCCTCCAACGCTTTCTTGAGAAGCAAAGCCTCCTCTTCCGTGTATACAATGGTGGTAGCGGTTGGAGGGGTTACGCCAAAGTTGTCACCTAAAAGCACTTTGCTGAAGAGCACTCTCGTGTATGCTTTCTCCACTGGCCATTCTTGAGCGGGCCAGGCGTGCTCTAAAAACATCGACACTTTCATGCCGTACTTAAGCTTTCCACGGAAAGTGAACTTACCGTGGTCTTCTCCCTCCGTGATTTTACTCATGTCTTTCTTAGCTTCCAAGAGCTGGTTAATAAACCATGCTCTCCAGTTGAAAGCGGTTTGGTTGATGGCAGTTTCACAGAGTGCCGACAGAAGACGGATCTTCTGCTCTGTGAGTGTACTCCAGCTACCAGTGTGACAAAGTAAGCACTTTGTCACAATATTGGCGAGATGATTGAAAGGCGGTCGGAGAGAGGAAACCCTTGTTTTCTTATAAAGGAAGAGCGCCCTGGGGTTTATGGTGAAGCGGCGGAACTCCCTCTGAATATTTGCATCACCAGCAGATTCGGGATTCTCGCCGGTGTTGGGGAGAGAGATGATGTCTTCAAATAGATCGTTGAGATTTAGATCATCCGTATTGACTAGATGAACGAGGCCGCTTTCATCAGTCTTCCGAAGTGCAATCTTGGTGATGAGGGTTTTGAGGTTCAAGTTCGTAAAGAACTCGACCACCCCGACAGGATTAGTGCATTTTTTATGCTGGAAAAGCAGCCTGTCTAATCCGGAGTTGAGAATGGCTCGCTTGATGATTCCGCCATCTGTAAGAAGATCACGGTCAAGGTGAGCCTCTATAAAGACAAAATCAGCGAAGCGGCTTCGAGTAACTGTTTTTGTTTTGGCGTTCGTCATTATATAATCTGAAGAAATTCTAGAAAAACAAAGAAGTTTTGAGTAAAGAGATGAAGTTCTCTGAGATGAAGAACTTAAAAAGTTGCAGAGATGGCGAAAATGATAAATGAAGAAGATGATGAGAATGAAATAGAACAAATATATATACATAGAATTGTAAGAGTGTTAATGGGGTAATGGGGTGACGTGTCACAGTAAGTGGTTGTGATAACTTCCCGAAAATGGGGTGAGTGGTTAAGATCGTGCTTTGCGGTTACTTTAATCGTGCGGTCAGGGAAAAAGTAATTCGAAACGTCCGACGGCCAAGATTAAAAGGTTTTTGGTGGTTCGGTAACACGCGTGAGATACACGCGCGAGTGAGTCTCGAATATTGTATCCACATTAGTCTTTGCATTAAATGCAAAGATATCACACATAAACTATACTCGATTGAAATCCTACTTTATAGAGATATATCATATAAGTAAATTAATGAGAGATTAATTTTTAAAAAGATTCGAAATTTGGCTGATTACCACGCTTTGAAATTTAACCGAGAGCGTCTAGTTCGGAAAGCGTTTGTATCAGCATTTCAATATTTTCGATAAGTCACGCACATGGTTCTTGAAGACGCTTTGCGTTGACTCACTTACTTGAATTAAAAGACGTGAAAGGAAGATTTGTCTGTCAGTCAATATTGTAATTGACTGATACCACGCTTTGACGATCCACATGCTCAAATGTTAAAGCGTTAGTTGAGGAACAGACCATTCACACTTTGAAAGTGTGAGAGCGTCTGTTCTCATCTAGGCGCTTTCTTTCTAAGTAAAATTGTTTCCCCCTTAAACATAGCTTTGGACTATCTTTAAAGAGAGTGTCAACTCTGTAGGGGAGGCGCTTCACTTATGATGAGAGATGAAATAATGCAAAGTCCTTTTCTCTTGCTAGGGTAGGTCTATCTCGTGAATTCGATAACATGAGAAATGAGATTACAAAATCCTCAAGGGACCCGGTTGGGGATGAGTGTCTTTATAGATTTCAATGAAGTGATATGAGTTACCTCATGCTTTACTAGGGATGTACTGTTTCGGCATGAGATTCACACAATTCATGAAAGAGCTATGAATTCACTTCCTTACTATGGCAAGCTATCTCATATTTTCATGAAGCGAGATTCTCAAGAGTAGACACTAACCTTTGTAGAGTTGGTGCTTCACATTATTCAAAATAAGTGAGGCTTTCACAATAAGCAGTGGTGAAAGTCTTCAGCACGCTTCACTTCTGGCTCCTTATCCACCATGAAGGCTTGTGAAAGTTGAGGTGATAACCATTCAGGCAACTCCATACAATACGTCCCAAAAATTACGTACGCGTATGTTAACTTGAAGAGCATCATCAACTCAACGCTTTCATGTTTCTTCAGCTAAAAGGGTTTTAAGAATTTGGGAGTGGAACGTCAAGATTGTACCAAGCTTTAAACTTAAAAGCTGGACTTTCAAGAGATCCACAAAGTACCACTACTGCACCGCTCTAACAAGACGGAACAAGTTTTATGAATACCGTGGCACGAGTAACAACCTTAATCAAGTTAATCTAAGATTAACTCATCAAGGAAGAGCACTCAACCGCGCTTTCACATAAAAGTGGAATCGTGTAGAGATCGATGCTCCAAAAGGGAACTCCATCCCTTCGGTTTAATTATCATCCCTGGTAAGGGGAGATAAAGTCATCTCTTTCACACCACTTGTAAAGACCGGTTCCCCCTTAACCAGTTATCCCAACAATCTTTCCCAGAAAGGAAAGCGTGAGAGTAGGTAGGGAACACGCTTTGCCTTCTCCACCTTTACTCCACCTTCTCCTCACCAGGGTCTAGCAACCCTAGTTCTAGGCATAATTTGTTGAAGCGGACTTGAGGAAGCGGCTTTGTGAGAATATCCGCTTTCTGATCCTCAGTTGGAATCTTTTCCACCTTAACATCTTGCTTCTCCACATGATCCCGAATAAAATGATGGCGAATTTCAATATGCTTGCATTTTGAACGGGATTGTGGGTGATGGAAATTGTACTTGTGTTATCACAATAAATTGGAACTTCAGAACATTCCACTTTATAATCCTTCAACTGCTGGTTTAGCTAAAGGATTTGTGAGCAACAGCTTCCCGCAGCCATATATTCCGCTTCGATGGTAGAGGTGGCAACACTTGTTTGTTTCTTGGAAAACCATGAAACTAACTTGTTGCCAATGAATTGACATGTTCCAGTTGTAGATTTCCTATCAACTTTGCATCCACCGAAATCGGCATCGGAGTATCCACTATGCGTGAGATCATCTTCCGCCGGATACCAAAGACCTAAGTTGATGGTCCCTTTAAGGTATCGAAGAATGCGCTTAACTCTCTCCAAATGGCTTTGCTTTGGATTGCTTTGAAATCTAGCACAGACGCATTTAGCAAAAGTGATGTCGGGTAGGCTAGCAGTAAGATAGAACAGAGAGCCAATCAACATACGATAATCCGTAGCGTTGATTGACTTGCCATCCAAGTCTGGATCTATCTTGAAGTTTGTGTTCATTGGAATCTTGACGCTTTTGCAATCTTGAACTCCAAACTTAGTGAGCATATCACGAGTATACTTGGCTTGATTGATGAAGATTCCTTGACTCGTTTGCTTCACTTGCAATCCCAAAAAGCATGTCATTAGCCCCATCATAGACATCTTGTATTTTCTCTTCATCAAACCCGCAAACTTATCACTCAAGGTTTGATTTGGAGAGCCAAAGGTGATATCGTCGACGTAGATTTGTACCCAAAGTATGTCTTCACCGTCGTTGATAGTGAAGAGGGTTTTTTGAAAGCCGCTTTCAATAAGGAAGTTTGAAAGAGTCTCATACCACACTCTAGAAGCCTGCTTGAGGCCATAAATAGCTTTGACGAGCCGGTACACATGATCACTCTTTTCAAAGCTTGGGGGCTGTTCGACACACTTCCTCCTTCAAATCTCCATTGAGGAAAGCACTCTTCACATCCATTTGATACACTTTGAACTTCTTGGATGCGGCATATGCAAGGAACATCCTGATGGCTTCGAGACGAGCTACGGGAGCGAAGGTCTCATCAAAATCGATACCTTCCTCCTGGCAATATCCTTTCGCGACCAAGCGAGCTTTGTTGTGAACGATGTTGCCGCTTTCGTCCGTCTTATTCTTGAAGACCTATTTAGTACCGATGACGCTTTGATGAGAAGGTCGATCCACTAGGTACCAAACGCCATTCCTTGCGAATTCATTCAGCTCCTCTTCCATGACAGTTACCCAATTTGAATCATTTAGAGCGTCCTCCACAGATGAGGGCTCGGTGTTTGCAAGGAAGCAGCTAAATAAGCAACTTTCACCATGGAATAAGGTGCTCGTAGTCCTGACGCCTTGGCTAGGGTCACCTAGAACACCTTCTTGGGGATGATATCTCAACCAAAGCTTCTTTTGATTGAGAGCCTCCACATCATCCGCTTCGGAGCGTGATGTGTGATCGTCACCGTTCCCTTGATCACACAAATAACTTAAGTTGTAGTTATCTGTTTATTAATAACAAGTAAAATACCTATTAATAACTACAAGCTCGTAGACCTATTAACTTAAATGTTTCTAGAAGGTGATCATTACTTTTCACTATTGATACACCCCAAACTCACGCCCTTTCACCAAGAACAACACCCCTCAATTTTCAGAGTTCATCTCTTCTTTCTTTTTCATTTGCTTTGATGGATGTTTCGATCTTTGTTTGATTCTACCGCTTCGATTAAGGTAAGATATATATATCCTCACTCCCCTTCTTAACTCTAGAACTATATATATATATATATATATATATATATATATATATATATATATATATGTGTGTAATTCTCATTCCCATTTCATGGATTCTAGATGATCCTTGATTTTGTTAATCTTTTAATAGCTTATTTATACCATTAATTCAATCCTTTCTGTAGCTTGATTTTGTTCAAGATCAACACAAATTTTTATTTCTAGAGAGAGAGAGACGAGATGGAAAAATTTAGAAATTTTGAAATCTAAAATTTCTATAATGAGTTTTATGTTGGGGTAGTCTTGTGTTTGTGATTATAAGCTTGTATTGTTGAATCTATATTTTTGGGATTTATTATAATTGTGGTTTTTAAATTATTAGAGGTCTTTCAATGATTTTAAAGAATAGTTGAATTAGCCCAAAAATTAACCTTCTCTTGTCTATTTAACAAGTTTTAAATAGTTTGTGAACAAATTTAAATCTTTCTAGTTGCTTGATCTCATATATCAAGATACGAAGATGATTTTTGTTTAATTATTATTATTTTATTTATTTATTTATTTTTCCGCCTTCGTTCTTTTGTTGAGGGACGTGAATTTTGGTTCCTTAATGCATAAAGTGTTGATGATTTTTAATGTCCATTAGTTGTTTTCAAAGAAGAAGAGGAAGGGAACGAAAATAATTTGCAAATGAATTGTCTTCTTTTTCTTTTCATTAGTTTATTTATTAATGGAATTGGTAGTAACTTTTTGTTTATATTGGATTGATGCTATTGGTTTTAAATAATTTCTTTAATGGCCATTAATTAATTTTTTTTTTGGTCCGCCCCTATTACTTAATGAATAAGTTTTCATAACTTCTATTAATAGGTATTTTACTTGTTATTAAAAAGGGTGATATGTAAGAATACTTTTATTGTGATCACCCAATTTTTCTTTCGGAAGTTATATATATGATATATTGTTATTGATGAACATTTGTTTCCTAAGCTAATTTTCAAATGAAAATCGAGACATTGCTGTATTAAATTTATTTTGCAACTTGTTCTCTTAAGAATCATATATAAATATATGATTGTGCTATTATTTATACTGTTGGGAAGATAGTTTTAATTTAGGATTTAATAATAGGAATATCAATTTTTAAGATGTTGATTTTAATTTCTTAGGTGTTAGTTTGGGAGTATTAAGGGAATTACCTCTACTAATAAGAATGATGGGAATAATTTATAAGAGTTATTAAGTTAGAATATAGTATTAAGAAAAGGAATTAATATTCCTTTGATAAGAAACTCCTAATGAAAGCAACCAAGTAAGATAGTCATCTTCTTATCTTCTATATTCTTTCTCGATTATATTTACTCATACGAATCTTCGTACCAATAAACCAATGAAGGTACGAGCGGGAAGTGATCGAGAAGAGGTTGGAAGAAACGTAATAAGCTAACTAAACTGGAGACAGGTGGACTTTCTATCAAAGAAAATGTTTGATAAAAATGATATATGAAATATATCTTATTCTATGATTATGATGAATTGACTTGCCTTTGTTTTATGAGTTTTGTATGATACCAACTGCATAGTTATGACGAATTCGGTTATGCGCAAGGTAGACTTATGTGTACACCCGTGGTTGTGAGTCATTTAGCGTGTCGACCGATCACTGTGTTCGAGAAGGAGGCCTCCTTCTCAACACCAGTTACTATGTGAAGTGTAGCTCTGGTTCATACTTATGATATCTATTGTTGATATTTATACTGAAGTTATAAAATGTTTTAGCATGCTCGAGTTGATTTCAAAGTAATACTCGTGATATGTTTCTTCATGGCAAGTTCAATATATAGCTCTATCGAGCACTATAAAACCATTTTGGCATGTGTCACACTGAGTAGCTGTACTCAGCCCTGCATATTATTTTTAAAATGTGCAGGTTAAGCTTGGTGATGAGATGGAGGTGTGCTAAGGGGCTTGTTGTTAATAAATAATGTACAGCTTGGTTCAAGTTAAGTTTATATGTCTGCATACATGTAAACTAATCCTGTGTTTATCCGCTGCAACACCTCTTTGATATAATTTTGAATTCAACCTTTAGTATGTGGTTTGTTTCCACTGAATACTATATAATCCACATGTACTCTTGAATAAATTGGTTCTTGAGTTATCTTTTACATCGAGCTTATGATTTAACTAAGTAACTTGTATTCTTGATTCTAAAGTTACTAGTGGGCTTAACATACTTTGATCATCGATTCTATTATTTTACTCGATTATTGGATTATTGAATAATCAAGTTATATAAGCTTAAGATCCAATTATGTCCAAGGATAAAAAGATTAAAGACCAGAATCCTACTCTCGTAAAGAACAACCAATTTATATTTTTGACGAGTTCCGACCCTATTGTTCGAAATTTCTTCGTTCGATCAGCAAACAGATCCAGCTAGCATGGATTGTTTCCCTTTATCATTGATATAATTTACCAGCATAACCACCCCGGCTTGGTATATTATTGTGTTCCCTAATGATGGGGCGTTACACTATCAAACGCTCTTAATTGCGTTTTACCGTTGTTGTGAATGAAACACTTACAACCATAAATATGTAAATGGGAAAGAGTAGGAATTCTCCCTTTCCACAATTCATATGGGGTTTTGTCGTGGCGTGTGTTGATTAGAGTACGATTCTGGGTGTAGCAAGCAGTGAAAGTTGCTTCTCCCCAGAATTTCTTTGGCAATTGAGCATCCGCGAGCATAGATCGTGCAACTTCTTTGATGGTTTTGTTCCGGCGCTCTGCAACGCCATTTTGTTGCGGAGTGCGAGCTGCAGAAGTCTGATGAAGAATTTCATTTTCTGTGCTATACGCTTCGATGAATTGATTGAGAAATTCAGTTCCTTTGTCGGAGCGTATCTTTACAATAATCAGCCTTTTCTCCACCGTCAGTTGTTTTAGGAGCTTTGGGAGCTCCCGAAGCATGTCCTTCTTCTTAAACAGAATTAGTACCCAAGTGTAGCATGAGAAGTCATCCACGACTACAAGAGCGTACTTTTTTTCCGCTCAAGGTGACAGGTGTGATAGGACCGAAGAGATCCATGTGAAGGAGCTCTAGAATTCGGGATGAGCCATGTCCTTCTTGGCAGGCTTGGCACACTATATCCTTGTTGAAGACTTTATTAGGAATGCCTCGAATGAGACTCTTCCGGAAGATCTAATTCATTATTTTGAAGTTTAGGTGGTTAAGGCGACGATGCCATAACCATCCAACTTTTGAAGTGCTTCTAGTGACGAGACACGCTCTGACTTGGCAGCTGCTCCAGTTAGCTACGTACACATTCTGCTTACGGATTCCTATAAGAACAACCTGCATAGATTCTTTGTTCTTGACAACACATTAGTTAGAGATAAACTCTACCACAAACATGTTATCACAGAATTGGAAAATAGAAAGTAAATGATGTTTAAGGCCTTGGACATATGAGACGTTAGGAAGTCTCATATTTCCAATGCTAAATGTACCGTATCCGATGGTGATGCCTTTCGCATCATCACCGAAAATTACGTTTGGACCAGGCTTCACAACGAACTCGTCGAGGAAAGATCGTTCACCCGTCATGTGATGTGAACATCTGCTATCTAGGTACCAAATAACTTCTTTCTTCCTCTGGACCGCGCTTTTCGAGTTCGCCGCCTTGATCTATAAGATCAATAATTTTTAGGTACCCAATTCGCATTGGGTTCCTTAATGTTAGTGGACTTAGGAACTCGAGTTGGATTCACCGAGAGAATGACTCCCTTCTCGAGATCCTGAACGAAACAAATAGGGCTTTGTTTAATGGGAAAACCATGAGTGTAATCGTGTGTATAATAGTGAAAGTGCTTACGGTTCCTTCTTCTCTGAGAACGTGAAGGAATGTTTTCATCTTGTATAAAATGATCAATGAGGCTTCGATCTTTAAAGTTATCTGAAGCGTCGGGGATAAAGCGTACTTGAGTTCCTCCATGAGATGTGAAGTTATTCAAGTCAGTTTTACACTCTCGTTGACGCTTCGGGTTTGTCACAGACTGAACACGCTTTGAATTGCATTTAGAGCGTTTAAGCTCTTTAGTCTTTGACTTATTCGAAGCGCCGAGGTGAACCTCAAAGGCGCTTTGAAAGCTTGCTGATATGTTGGTATTTGCTGTTCATATTTTTGATATTATTTATGAGCTTTAATTGATTTAATTTCCACTACGGTGTAATTTGTGCAGGAAATTGCAATATTTGAATAAAGAGGAGCTTAATGGAATATTGTGAAATTATGGGCTTATTTTACAAATATGGAGAAAAGTTGGAGAATGAAGGAAATTATGAGAAGACTATTTTATTAATTTTAATTAGTTTAGAATTAGAATATTTTATTAATATTTAATATTTTTAACTTGGCTATAGAAACGAAATAGCACACGTAATTGGCAGTTAGTTTTGGCAGTTTTTTAGATTTTAGAATTGTACTTTCGTGAATGGCCGCTCTCGGATGGAGCGAAGACAAATCTTTGGTGACAATTTTCTTTATTCTTCCAGTTTGCAATTTACGTATTATGTTTTCTTATTTCTATTTTGCTTAGTTTTAGTTTCTCTTTGCTTGATTTAATTGGTTTTCGCCGATTGAAGAAGAAAGAAGTGAGCGACAATTCACTTGCTTATGTTTTCTTATTTGAATTTGTTTCGTTTTATTTTATTATTATGAGTAGCTAGGTTTTTAATTCGGCAAGAATAATGAATCACTAGGCTAAATATTCTGTGAGACCTAATTGTTTGATAATTGATCCTTATGGATTTTGAGTTATTCCTTGTGTGTATTGTTTAATTCCGATTTTGTTTAAGCCTGATCAACTTAGATTTAATCGGAATACAGTCAATTAGTTCCCCCAATCCGTAATAGTTAGAATAGGGCTAATTTGTGGCAAAGCTATCATGTTGGTAGTAGGGATGACTTGGTAGATGAGTTATTACTTGCGTTCTTGGGTAACTTGTCTAATATCGGGTTCCTTCTTGTTTAATGCTATTGAAACATTAAATTTAGAACTGGCTTTACCAACTAGGTTGTGTTTTGATAAGAGGTTTAGCTAGTTTAAGCGTCTCTTGCTAGCTATCGAAGAAGTACGTAGGAATTGGGGTACGTCCGTTGCATTCACGGTATCCTATAACTGATTGATCCATAGGAGTTGATTTATTTATGCGTCGATGATCAGAGTTATTAGACTAGTGATGAGTTATTCTATGCCGGATTATTTTTATTATTGATTTATATCTCGTTTGCATTTAGTTTATTTCTTGTTTTCGTAGTTGATAATTCCAAAATCATACTTTAAGGCGTGGTGGCTACACCAATTTTGATCTTTAGGAAATTTAAGTTCATTAACACGTTCTCTGTGGTTCGACCCTACTTATCGCTTTACTAATCTTAGTTCTTAGCAAATTACAGGAATTATTTGGTGGTAAATGACGTCCACCAAAATGGCGCCGTTGCCGGGGAACGGTTGTTAATTTTGTTCTTATTTTTCCTATTGATTTTTTTCAAATTGTGTTGTTTATGAGCATATCTTCCAACCCAATTCTTCTTTTTGATCCCGAAATCGAGAAGACTGTGAAAAGGTTAAGGAAGCTGCAGAAACTGTCAGAATCTCGAAACATTTTGTCTGCCCAGACGGAGTGATTTTCAGAAACTAATACCTGTTCTGAGTCTGAATTTGATTTAAGCCATCTGTTTGCCCAAACAGAAGGTATTCTTGAAGTGAAGCAGAGGAACCAGTCCAAAAAAATTTCGTAGACATTGAAAGTGAAATGGCTGAACCAAGATTGTGTGATCTTGCAAGTCATGATCCAGAGGATCCGCCAACTCCAATAAGGATGACCGAGATTGAAAGGTCAATTGAAATTAAGCTCGGGTTTCTCAATGTTTTACCTAAGTTCTATGGTAAAAAGAAAGAGGTTCCTTACAACTTTCTGAGTGAATTCATCAAGATATGCAAGGTCCAGAAGCGCCCAGAAGGAATCACAGAGGATCAGTTCAAGTTGGCTGCATTTCCATTCACTCAAACAGGAGAAGCGAACTCATGGTTCAATAGTCTCGCACCAAACTCTGTCACTACTTAGGCTGAAATGAAGAAATTGTTTTTGGAGCACTTCTTTCCTCCAACCAAGACAAATGCTGTGAAGAAGGAAATTACTGGAGTTAAGCAAGAATTTGATGAGTCATTCAACATTTACTGGAGCCGATCAAGAAACTGGTAGACAGCTGCCCTAATCACAAGTACTCTGATGGTGATTTGCTGCAATACTTTTATCAAGGGATGACCACCGAGCATAAAAATCTTGTGAATTCGGCAAGTGGAGGAGGATTTTCACAATGCAGAGTGAGTGAAGCAAAGAAGTTGATTGAGCATTTGGTTGAAGCCACAAGAGAATATGAAGAGCCCAGTGTTCGTTTGCTTAAGAGAGCTGCACAAACAAGTTCTTCGGATTTGGAAGAGAAGTTTGGTGAAAGGATGGGAAGGATGGAAAAGATGCTAAGCAATGTGGTGGAAAAAGTGCAATGCAATCTGAATGAAAGGGAACCTATTGCTCAAGCAAATTCAGTGGAAAGTTGGTATAGCCAAGATCCGAAGAGAGATCCTTATTCAAACTCGTGTAATCCGGGATGGAGAGATCACCCAAACTTCAGTTGGGGCGGCCAAGGCGATCAAGTCCAATATTCCTACAGACCTCCTCATCAATGAGGGTTTCAGCAAGCACCAACCCCTCCATAAGGAAAGCAAGGGAAATCTCTTGAAGAGATGATGGAAGAATTGATAGGCTCACAACAATTGCTGACGAACAATCTGCAAGCTAATAATGAAGTAGTGCAAAGACTTCAACAAGCACAAAAGGAGCAAAAGGTGTGCGTGGATGGATTGGCTCATCAAGTTTCTCAACTCGTAGTCTCGGTGAATGAGATAAAGGAGAGTCAAGGTAAATTGCATTCGGAAGTTGTGGTGAATCCAAGGGAGAATGTGAGCCAAATCACTCTGAGAAGTGGAAAAGAATTGATAGATCCGCCAAGCAAAAAGTCAGAAAGTTGTTCAAAAATCGGATCTGAAGCTGCCATGAGTTTGCCCAGACAGAAAGTATTCTCTGAGAAGCAGACGGGAGATACAACCAGTTTGGCCAAACAGGCGGCTGGTCCAGAATCTTTGCTAAAGCAAGACATTGTAGAGGAATTTGATTTGGGTACACCTGTTGAGGTTCAAGAACATTTAATTTTGGATGTACCTGATATTAAGATTCCTCCACCTTTTTCCGAGAGATTAGCAAAGAAGATTCCGAAAGAAGATCCCATGGACTTTATGTCGATCTTTGGAAAGTTGGAGATTAATATTCCATTCTTACATGCGATGAAGCTTCCTCAATTGAGCAAATTCATGAAGGATTTAATTGCTGGAAAATCCAAGAAGGCGAGCAAGATTGTGATGAGTGAGAATGTGTCAGCCGTGATACAAAAGAATCTCCCTCCCAAGTGCAAGGACCCAGGTATGTTCTCTTTACCTTGTTCTTTTGGTGATACAAAAATTCAGCATGCGATGTGTGATTTAGGAGCATCTATCAATGTTATGCCATTATCTGTTTATAATAGATTAATTGGTATGTTGCAGGAATTGCTTTACTAATCTTAGTTCTTAGCAAATTGCTGGAATTATTTGGTGGTAAACGACATTCACCACTTGCCTTGAAGTTTCAGCCACAAACCCGACTAACTCTTTTCCTTTGCTAGTAGCGTGTTGATCAGCTTTGGGGCTTTTCAACGACGCTTCGGAGCTAGCATCGGATGAAGCTGTGAGAGTAGAACCAACGGGAGCGTCGTCTACTAGAGCACGACGGTTATCTTCACGACGAGCTTTGACACTGTCCTTTTCCTTGGTTGAGAGCTTCGGGCATTCACTTCTGTAGTGCCCCATTTTGTGGCACTCGAAGCACTCAATGTTGGCTTTATCTCTTGGGATGACTGCAGATTTGTCATCCCTTTTCCCATCACGTGGGGTGAAGCGCGAGCTCTGGCCTTGAGATTTGTAGAATCTTTTATACTTAGCCGCTCTAGCGTTGGAGTTGTTAAACCCTCTAACCAGATAGAGAGCGTATGTAACACCCTATTACTAATGACAATATTATAACTCAATTTAAAATTTGTTCAAGCGGAAAAAGAATATATATATATATATATATATTTTTTTTTTCTTTTCTAACGTATAGAATCCAAGATCTTAAAATAAAGAATACTCCTATAATTGAGACACTAGAATTTAAATCACTTTATATTTACGTTAATGAGATGAAAATCCTTGAACACCATATGTTGAAATTTTAGTCATAACAAGATAGAAATCAGAATACTTATGCGGAAAATAAAATTTGTAATATAACATGATGCGTCGTTCGACCTCCCGCGCGCCTCTGACCGAGCTCAAAACCTAAAAATATTAATGTGGGGAGTGAGCACACAAAAGTATACTCAGTGTGGGATTGTATGCATTGTTATCCAAGTTAATAAAATGGTAAACACGTATGGTCAACCTCAATCTTAACATCATTCCGCACGGTGACATATCAAGGATCGTGAGATCCTGGGCCCATTTAGCGAGCCCCTAGCGGCATAATTCGTTGTGCACAACTTAAGTGAGAGCATTTATGGACACTTTTCAGGGTTACGGTCCCGCTACTCACAATCATCATAACTTAAGTGAAAGCACTTTAAGGATACTTTTCAGGGTAACGGTCCTGCTCCTCACAATTCACATTCATCATAATTTCAACATATACGGCCATCAAAGTATTAAAATGGATAACAGATATCAATGACATAACTTTAAATAAATCACCACACCTTAACCTTCAACTTGAAAAATGAAGTCGAGCAATGAAAATGACTCAATCGTCTTAGTCGCGCCGCACCTAGTAACATAAATAAAAAGAATACTTTATGAGGGCCTAAATAGACTTAAAATGAATTCCTTGAACTTAGATTAACCTCTTATAGAAATTTAGGACCCTATTTGGTTTTCTCAGAAATATTTGGGAATCAAAAAATAATAATTTAATTTGAAGTATATGATGTTTAGGGCTAAGAGTAATAACCGTGTACATATCTATTTCATTTCTTATTTAACATATGATTATGGACCAATAAATAAATCCAAATGATGGCTCAAAACTCATAATCAATAACAAATTATAAAAGTAATCTCATATCTTTATTAGATTAATAATCAAGGTTTATAAGACAACTTCCATCATTAGGTAAAGTAAGGCTTACGAGAAGTTCATATCTAAAAAAAATGCTCTTAACCCTTTTGATGCACTCATTCTCACACCATTACTAAAAAACATACTCCCTCCGGTCTTTTCAAGTTGATACACTTTTTTTCAGCATTTGTGGCAAGCGTTTTCGAGCGTCTCGATGATGAGTTTTAAAATATCTTTTTAATTTTTTTTTCCTTTACGGGATACTACAATACTTCTAGTATCCCGTAAAAGAAAAAAATCATTAAAAATATATTTTAAAACTCATCATCGAGACGCTCGAAAACGCTTGCCACAAATATTGAAAAAAAGTGTATCAACTTGAAAAGACCGGAGGGAGTACTAATGAAATAACTAAAGAGTTCAGCTCTTACTTAGAAAAATTAACTAGGCATTTAATCAATTGCAAGCCCAACACACCTTTTCCCTCATTCACGCCTACCTCTCATTTCTCTCCATCTTCTCTCCCTTTCTTTTCGTGAATAACAGGGCCCAACTCTTACTAAAACTCAACTCACCTTTGTCTTAACTCTTGCCTTTCCCACACATAGTAACCATCCGCAGCCCCACCTCTTGTTTAACTCTAATTCATCACTCTTCTTTTCTTATTTCTCTAACTAGACAAAAACCCCAACTCACAACATCTAAAAATTCCTCCACTCTTTCTAAATTCCTAAATTTCCGGCAGAAACACCACCATTCGGCGCCACATGGCCGCCGCTACGTTCCGCAGCAACAATGCTGCCCGTAACCCCTGTAAACTCATCTCACTCCCATAAATTCAGCGGCTCACCTCCATGACACCGCTACAGCCCTCTCGCTACTTCTCTTCCTCTATATTTCTATTATCTTCAATCCTCCATCTCAAATAATGTACTTACCCAAATAATTTACCTAATAATTGAAGGCATGAGCTACATATTTCAACTGTTTTGGCTGTGAAGAACAATAGGTTATGCTTTGTTGTATAGGACTTAATGATTTGGTCGCTTATTTCATTTTTGTAGATACAGGCTACCGATTTATATCTTGAATTCTAGGCAGATAGGAACTTAGAGATAAAAGCAAGCTTAAAACTCACCAAACTATTCTGAATACGAGGTCGAGCATCCATACTTATGGCGGAGTCTGCTTCTAGGAATCTTGTAAGGCGATTTTTAGTTTAGAGGAGAAGATAAGAGTGAATTTTGTGAAATAATTTTGGTTATGTTTCAGAGTTCCTAGAGTTTACTTCTATGGAGTTCTGAACAGAGAATTGAGAAACGTGCCGACCAAAAGGAAGATAAGAATGAAGAAGGCCGACTCCATTGTTGGTTTGGGGATGAGATTAAAATGTGAAGATATTTTCTTCCTACAAAACCCTCGCCTAAGCTTTATTGTATTTTATTATTATTACAAATACGAAAAATTAATCATTTCATTAAGCTAACTCCATCCCACTTTAATTAATGGCCCAACATTTCATTCGTAGTCCAGCTAATATTATCCATCCAGTCTATAACTCAAATCTTAAATAATTCAGCCTGATACATTGCAGCCCAATATTTAATAAAACTTGACTATAGAAAATTTAGCTTAATATAAAGCTCATCAACAAAATATTTGGTACAAAATAATTATAGATTTTAACTTGAAATCCTTCATAAATTAATTTTAGGGATACTTTTAGGGCCCAAATTACTTTTAAACTTCTTCGTTTTACTAGAGGCGCGACTTCGACTAAAATGAGCTTGATAACAATAAATATTCATAAAATTCACGAGTTGTAAATTTAAATAAAAATAAATAAATAACTTGAAACTGCTTTAAATAAACAGTTGGATTCGGGCTGTGACAGCGTAATCCTCCAGTTCTTCTCTCGACATTTCTGCAACATCGCTGTTGGAAACGTCGGTTTCGATGGTGGTGGTCTCTATTGCGGCTTTGAAAGCCAGACTCTTTGGTTTCACTGGAAGCTCCTCCTCATCCTCATGAAGTGCTTTCTTGACTAGGTCAAACTCGATCGCTTTAAATTCGGAGAACATCATTTCTGGAGACATATCTCCCAATTCTTTTTGTGAAAGGAAGAGTTCCTTCATTGTCTGTCATTTTCCAGATAGAGCGCGAACCACCTTTTGATTGATCTCTTTGAAGGTGAGTTCCTTTCCAAGGGAAACCACAGTTGTGGTGATTCCCAGAACTCGAGTCTCGAAAGACTCCATGCTCTCATTGCTCCTCATCGTGAGAGCGTTAAACTCCTGCACAGAGAGTTTGTTTTCCTTTATTTTCTCTGTGCCCTATGAGATTAGAGCAAGAGTTTCCCACATCTCCTTCGCCATTTTGTATTTCATGATTCTTGGGAGATAGGCATCGGGGATGGTTGACTGGATCACGTTGCACGCCACACAATCTAGATTATCAGCTTTGAAGTCATTGGCCGTATATTCCTCTCTAGGCTTCACAACATAGATGTTTGACTAAAAATTAGTGTTAGCAAATAAACTAGGTCTATTGTAGACTAGTTAAGTGAAACCCGAATGTCGAACACAAAGGAAAACTTTACAGGTAGTTACTTTCACAATTACTCACACACTATCACTCTAAGAAAGCAAATAAAATATTTAAGGTTTTTATGATTAATTCCTAGGCAAAGAATTTAAATTAAAACAAATAAATCAAACAATTAAATAAAAGAAAAGCGAATAAAGCAAGTAAGTAATTAAACATGAACTAAGAATTTAAATCTAAGAAAGCAATAAAAACTAACCCTAGGCAAATAATAAAATTAACGTAAGTAAAAA
The DNA here is from genome assembly GCA_001642375.2 of Mentha longifolia. Taxonomy (NCBI): domain Eukaryota; kingdom Viridiplantae; phylum Streptophyta; class Magnoliopsida; order Lamiales; family Lamiaceae; genus Mentha; species Mentha longifolia. The sequence continues at coordinate 32,357,178 of CM038112.1, forward strand.
AACAAAAGCAATGATTTACTTATTATGAAAACTGATCTAATATGCAATTTAAACTAAGAGTAATGATTAACTTTAGAACAAACAAAAATAAATCTAAAGATGATTATGCAATGAAAATATGTAAAACTAATCTAAGTACTTAGCAATAAAACAAATCTAAGGATTGCAAAGAAAGAATTTAAACTACGATATAAATGAAGTATGATTAATTAACAAACGATGAAATAAAGAGAACTAGAATTGAATCTTGGAATCCGGATCACCAATGTTGACAACGAACCAAAATAAATATGAAACTAGAGTATTGAAGACTCAAAACTAATGTAGGCAAAAATTCTTTTCGTTCTATAGAGTTTACATATATATAGGTTATGAAAAACCTAATCTAATAAGGAAATAAGTCATGTAATTCCGTCGAGCTGGCGGTCGCCAGCTAGAACTTGGTGGCTGATCCGCCCTCACTTTAGGGTGAGGGTAGAGAGCAATAATAATCGATTGAGTAATCGAGTCGAACCACAAGGAATGCAAGGACGCTCAAGTTTCAAGTAGTAACCTAGCTACTAAATCTACTATCCAAGCTACAATATATCATGTTTTTGTGTTTTTGATTGAGTAAAAACAATTGAAAAGTAATTAACAAAGCTCAAACTTAACTAAGCAAATAACAAGTGGCAAATGATATAAAATTGATAAGAGAAAGTATGGTTCCAAGTATAATCCAATAATCACTAAAAGCCTAGGTTTATGGATTTGCATGGATTAGCCATTTTAATCTAATTCATATGGGAGTTCTATATATAGTAAACATCAATTCTTCTCTCGAAGCAATCAATATTAGTGGATTAACCTATGACATCTATCTCCGCTAGGTCTCAAGATGCATAAATTAACTCCACATAGCTCAATTAATTATCTAGAATCTCCTATTAGCAAGAATTACTAATATGTTGTGATTTGATGCCAAGTGTTATGAACTAAAGCCTACTATAAGCATTTAACCAAACACCTTGTATGCACTCTATGATGGCCAATCACTCATGCAATAAAATCAAGTCCCAAATCACAAGACATATGAATTAGAAGGTAAATCCAACAACAAAATCCAAAAACCTAATTTTCTAGATCATATCTTCATATATTGGAACCAAAAGGAAATTAGCTAGACATAATTAAAGGAAATGAACCATAGAAAATAGAAGAAATCATGCTTAAAAGAAAGAAAATTTAATGAGGAAGAAGAAAATAGTCTCCAATTGCAAATCCAACCAATGTAGCTTCAACAATCTTAAAAATACTAAAAAGAAAAGAAGAAAAAAATTCTAGGGTTCTTGAGAGAATAAAATATGTTCTAAAGATCATACCAATGAAGTATAATATCCTATTTATATCATTACATTGAGTGGGGGTCAAAACATAATTAGAAAAACATAGAAAATGGGAGAAAATCAAATTTTCGGAGGAAAGAAGTTGGGCAGCGCACCCGCATCCAGTGGTCGCGCACCCAAGGCCAAATTTCCTTCATTAGCGCGCGACCGGGGGTAGCCTCCGAAGCAGTCGCGCGCCGGGTGGCGCCCATGTTGCTTCCGCTGCGCAACAATTTTGTTTCGGCTCGTTCTCCCTCATCCGAACTTCGATTTGCGAACCGCTTTTTGCTACGGACTCCTAACGAACTCTGCTTCGACATGGAATTATCAAATTGGCCAAATGAGTTCTTCATTATCCTGCAAAAAAGCGTGAAAAGACTCGAGAGAACGAGGAAAACATAAATGAAGTAAAACTAATGAAACCCTTGCTTTATAACTTGAAATTCCTCATTTCTAACCCTAGGTTTTACTCTAATCAAGCTCAATTCTTCCTCATTTCTAGCCTTCGATCCTTAGCCACATGAATACTCTTTCTAATTCTTACAAAAATGGATCGAAAACTGAAAGGAAACGAGAAAAGTAAAAAGTATGCTACAAGTTAAGAAACCCTAGCATTTCTAACATTTAAGCACATAAATCAAGACTCAAACACATTCAAACACATTCAACATGCACATAAAATACGTGTTAATCACTCCCCCAAACTTAAGCCATTGTTCGTCCCGAACAATGAAACGAACAATCAAAACACTTAACACGTATGGAGTGTGCATTTTGAGTTCCTCGATGCCTCATATCACCTCAAACACCATTTTTATTCAAAGAAATTCTCAAGTCAAACCAAACATTCATAAGATCAACCACTATCCTAACTTAGAATTCAATCACTCAAGCATCTTAAACTCTAGACCTCTCAAGGAACATGTGTATCACTCGATCCCTCAATATATGGAAATGGTAAACACTCATCGAAATCATGCAATACACATCTTTAACCATAAGCTTGCCTATCAACTCAAGTTCCCAATACTACAATGCATGCACAAATTACAATAAAAAGGTCTTTATTAAGCTTGTAATGTAGGGACATTGGTTAAGGTAGGGAATTTTAGGTTAAGTGACTTCAATTTTTATTCAAGTACCCTTACCCCCTTTCTTCACCTTTCTAAGTATGAATTTCTTCATCTTCCACCTTGTCCAACCCCTTTTTATCAAATGAACCCAAGCTTCTACCAAATATCTAAAGAAACACTCCTTTATGCTCTTATTCCTCTCTTTTTCTTGTAAGAACTTTGTTCTTACGTTTTTTTTATTTATTTTTTCAATAAGAACTTCGTTCTTATTCTTTTCTCTTCTAACATAGAGCTTACAGGAGTGTCCTTTCATTTCACAATCAATCTTTAGACCCTTCACCATCACCCACCATTTTTCATGCATTTTAAACTTTCACCAAGGTTCCCTTAACCATCCTTCACCCCCTATCATCCGGTTCAAGAAGAAAAGACTCTATTCAAGGCTCAAAATGGGACGACAATGGTAATGAAAGATAGGTCAGTGTTTAGGGAAATTGGGCTATGCAATGATGGCCTAAGATCATCTCCTAATCATGCAAACATGTAATATTTCTAACTAGAGTATCAAGGCAAGTTCTAGTAAAAAATATGCAATGCAAGATCAAGCTCTCAAGAAAGGATATTCACTATGTAAAATGCATAGTTTAAGGCTCAAAATCCTCTTAAGCTTTTTGTCTAGAGCCTAAGTACTTAAGTTCAATCATTCCAAGCCATTCAAGTGAAATAATCCTAATCATGCTTGACTCAAACTTGAGAAATTTCAAAAATGTCACAATTTTAGCATCAATCATTGGCATCTCACTCTAATGCACTTGAGCAATTAAACACGTTTTTTCACATTCAAGCATGCAAGCATTCATTCAACCTTTCAACTCAAAAACTTTTTAACTTTCCAAAAAAATTTCGCACTCAAGCTCCAATCAATCAACAAAATCATCCTCACCAAAGATTCTCCATTGTAAGCTCACATTCAATAAACCAACAAATTTTTATCAATTCCCAAACTCGACACCAAACAACTTAAACAAGCACAAATCATGCATTTACCCCAATTAACCACAATCATCAAGCAAAATTAAGCATACAATCAATGAAATCATAATGATACCACATCAAATAGAAACTTGAAAAATACCAAAAGTAAAGTAATTTAAATTCCATATCCTACCCCCCTCCCCTAAACTTATTTTAGAAATAACTTCTAAAATGAGTTTGGAGGGAAGAATAATAAGAAATTTAAATTACACTTACAACGGTCCAAAGCTATGTTGATGATGGTGTTGAAAGCCATTCAATCCTTTGCTTGCTTGATTGGTTTGATTTTCTTCCTTCACTTGTTCCCATCACGATTCGACCTCGTGCAATGACAATGAAACACATGGAACTTGTGAACTAGAAATGAACTTAAGAATAGGAAGTATTAGCATAGAGATAAGGACAAATTAAGAAAAACAACTAAATCAAAAATAAGAAATAAAAACAAAATTCAAACTAAAGAAACTAACTAAAATGAAAACTAAAAGGATAATTGTTGGGGTGCCTCCCAACGAGCGCTTAGTTTAACGTCGTTAGCTCGACGATACCTCATTGCCCTTTCAAGGGACTTGAAACGACTTCCAACCTCGATCAAATGCCAACTCATCATCAAGTTCTTCAAGCTCCGGTTCATCCATTCTTAACCCCTCTGGTTCATCTACCACTCTCGACATATGGAATGTTTCCTTTTCACCATTCATTCGAAGAGTGATAATTCCTTCGAAAACATCAATGAGGGCTCTACTTGTGGCCAAAAAGGGTCTCCCTAGGATTAAAGGGATGTCTTGATCCTCCGGTATATCAAGGACAATAAAATCTACGGGGTAAATGAGTTTCCCAACCCTTATAAGCACATCTTCCACAATGCCTCTTGGATATGAAATTGAACGATCCGCCATTTGAAGAGTAAGTGAAGTAGGCTTAAGAGTTCCAATTTTCAAACGATTGAAGATGGAAAGAGGCATCAAATTCACACTGGAGCCCAAATCACACAAAACATTTCTAAAATCACAACCCCCAATCTCACAAGCGATCTTAAAACCTCCCGGATCCTTTTCCTTGTTCGGGATCTTCTTTTTCAAACGAGCACTACTCTCCTCCGTAAGCACAATGGTTTTCAAATCATCCCATTTCACCTTCTTATGAAGCACAACCTCCAAAAATTTCTCATGATCCGGGATATTACTCAACAAACCAATCAAAGAAGCATTTATCTCCAAATATTTGAATGCATCTAACAAATCACCTTTCCTCTCATGCAAATTCTCATCAATAGGCTTAATGGAAGATGCTAGATTATCCAAGAAATTCGGTTCCATATGCTCATGAGAAACTTTAGAATATGGAGTAGAAGGAGTACCTTTTTGATTCTTCTTGTGAACACTCTCCTTCTCTACAGGTTCTTGAGCACCAAGTTTACTCCTCAACTTTGAAGCTTCATAAGCCTCCTTCCTTCTTTATAGATCTTTTAGTGTATCAAGACGCTCATCAAAGGGAATTGCCTTGGACATCCTCATTCTTGAATAATAATCATGAATATCCCAATTTGTTCAACCTTCTATAGATAGGATAATTGGACAAAGGTCTATGATTCTTGGATCATTTTCATCAAGCATAACTACCTCCGGAGATGGAAGCTTATATGATTGTCTTGGCTCCACAAGATTGCTCTTAGCAAGATTTGGAGATTTCTCATAAGGTATATGTGAAAAGGTCGAAGAAACTTCACTCACTACATGAATAGCATTGCATTGTTGCTTCAAGTTTTCTTGATCCTTGCTAGAGGATTCTCCGAACTTATGTTGAGTGATAGCTTGGTTAGCCATTTGGCTAATTTGACCCTCCATCATCTTCACTTGCTTTGTCAAGGAGGTGAGTGAATTTTCCAACGCATTAACCTTTTGCCCGGTTTGTGTGATAAACGAGCTTTGTTGAGAGGACATTTGAGTTTGATTTGCCAACAATTGTTGCATCATTTGCTCCATCGATGGAGAATTCTTCTTTAGCTCTTCAATGACTCCTTGATAGATGGAGAATCCGGGAGGTGGGAATTGAGCATTGTTGGGATTTCCGTAGGAGAGGTTGGGATGAGTCCGGTTGTTAGGACTATAGGCTTGATAGCCTCCTTGATGCCCATAGGAATTACCTCCTTGTGACCTCCCTTGGAATCCCCCTTGATAATTCCCTTGAAAACCACTTTGAGCTCCTTGGAATCCTCCTTGATTGTTGTAATTGCCATAAAACCCTTGATTAACATTGCTCACGTCTTCACTTCCTTCAAACTCCAACTTTCCTTGAGAATAAACACCTTGAACTTGAGTTTTCCTCTCATTGTTATACATCTTCTTCATGTTAGCAAGCTCCAATGTTAATGCCTCATATCTCTCATCATCAATAGAAGCAACTCTCCTAGAAGGGGCCCTCTCCATTGGCCATTGATAGCTATTGGCGGCCATTTCTTCAATAATCCTCAAGGCTTCTTTAGCATTTCGATTGACAAGACATCCTCCGGAGGTAGCATCCACAATACTTCGTGTATGTGGTGTGAGACCACTATAGAAAGTGGTAATTTGTTGACCCTCCGTGAAGCCAAGTTGAGAACATTTCCTTAAAAGCTCTCTATACCTTTCCCATGCTTCAAACAAGGTCTCGTCATCTTGTTGAGAGAAGTGTGAGATTTCGGAGATGAATCTTTGAGCTTTGGAGGGTGGAAAGTACTTGGAAAGAAAAGGCCTTGCATAGATTATCCCATGTGTGAATGTTGGCTTTGTTTAGTCCTTTATACCAATCCTTGGCCCGGTCCCGTAGAGAAAACCTGAACATTCGCATGCGAATTGCATCATTAGGAACTCCATTTAGCTTGACGGTGTCACAAATATCAAAAAATGTGCTAAGATGGGCGTTCGGATCCTCCATAGGACTTCCACCAAATTGATGGTCTTTAACCATTTGAATGAGTCCGGATTTGAGCTCAAAATTATTGGCATTGATCGTCCCCCATTCTCCTCCTTGAAATTGTTCCGTTGGAGATTGGAACATATGGTTGAGAGGAGGTGGTGGAGCCTCATTTGCTCTCCTTTCTTGCTCTTCTTTCCAAGCTCTAAACTATTCCATTTCTTTCATAAGATTCTCCAAAGCTTGATGATTAGCTCCCATACCTTGATCTTCAGTAGAATTCTGTCTTCTATGTCTTCTTTCAAAATTCAAGATCAAAGGTTGAAAGAGTCTTCCTGTAGACCTTGTGTGCATGCACCTACAAAATAAAAAATTAAAAGAGAAAAATGCTTAAATTAGTAATTTAATAACTAAATCAACTATTGAAACTCAAACTATGCATTCCCCGGCAACGGCGCCAAAAATTGATCCGCCCTCACTTTAGGGTGAGGGTAGAGAGCAATAATAATCGATTGAGTAATCGAGTCGAACCACAAGGAATGCAAGGACGCTCAAGTTTCAAGTAGTAACCTAGCTACTAAACCTACTATCCAAGCTACAATATATCATGTTTTTGTGTTTTTGATTGAGTAAAAACAATTGAAAAGTAATTAACAAAGCTCAAACTTAACTAAGCAAGTAACAAGTGGCAAATGATATAAAATCGATAAGAGAAAGTATGGTTCCAAATATAATCCAATAATCACTAAAAGCCTAAGTTTATGGATTTGCATGGATTAGCCATTTTAATCTAATTCATATGGGAGTTCTATATATAGTAAACATCAATTCTCCTCTCGAAACAATCAATATTAGTGGATTAACCTATGATATCTATCTCCCCTAGGTCTCAAGATGCATAAATTAACTCCAAATAGCTCAATTAATTATCTAGAATCTCCTATTAGCAAGAATTACTAATATGTTGTGATTTGATGCCAAGTGTTATGAACTAAAGCCTACTAAGCATTTAACCAAACACCTTGTATGCACTCTATGATGGCCAATCACTCATGCAATAAAATCAAGTCCCAAATCACAAGACATATGAATTAGAAGGTAAATCCAACAACAAAATCCAAAAACCTAATTTTCTAGATCATATCTTCATATATTGGAACCAAAAGGAAATTAGCTAGACATAATTAAAGGAAATGAACCATAGAAAATAGAAGAAATCATGCTTAAAAGAAAGAAAATTTAATGAGGAAGAAGAAAATGGTCTCCAATTGCAAATCCAACCAATGTAGCTTCAACAATCTTAAAAATACTAAAAAGGAAAGAAGGAAAAAATTCTAGGGTTCTTGAGAGAATAAAATATGTTCTAAAGATCATACCAATGAAGTATAATATCCTATTTATATCATTACATTGAGTGGGGGTCAAAACATAATTAGAAAAACATAGAAAATGGGAGAAAATCGAATTTTCGGAGGAAAGAAGTTGGGCGGCGCGCCCGCGTCCAGTGGTCGCGCACCCAAGGCCAAATTTCCTTCATTGGCGCGCGACCGGGGGTAGCCTCCGAAGCAGTCGCGCGCCGGGTGGCGCCCATGTTGCTTCCGCTGCGCAACAATTTTGTTTCGGCTCGTTCTCCCTCATCCGAACTTTGATTCGCGAACCGCTTTTTGCTACGGACTCCTAACAAACTCCTCTTCGACATGGAATTATAAAATTGGCCAAATGAGTTCTTCATTATCCTGCAAAAAATCGTGAAAAGACTCGAGAGAATGAGAAAAATATAAATGAAGTAAAACTAATGAAACCCTTGCTTTATAACTTGAAATTCCTCATTTCTAACCCTAGGTTTTACTCTAATCAAGCTCGATTCTTCCTTGTTTCTAGCCTTCGATCCTTAGCCACATGAATACTCTTTCTAATTCTTACAAAAATAGATCAAAAACTGAAAGGAAACGAGAAAAGTAAAAAGTATGCTACAAGTTAAGAAACCCTAGCATTTCTAACATTTAAGCACATAAATCGAGACTCAAACACATTCAAACACATTCAACATGCACATAAAATACGTGTTAATCAGTGGCCGCCAGGTGCTTCTTGCGGAAATCCCGACTTTGTTGACCTGGCGGTCGCCAGCTGGGACTTGGCGGCCTCTAGGTGTGTCCTGCTTGAACATAAATCCTCACAAAATGGGTATACATGTGTGAGTGAACTCTCATCTCTCAAGTGTTTAGATTAGGACAAAGAAACACTCAATTCAAGTCACACAAATTGCCTACCATAAGCTTGCATGTCGTCTCACCTCTCCACTACTTAAATGTGTGCTTAAGACAAAGATCAAATAGGATTTTTTTTTTTTGGTTGTAATGTAGGCTCTTTGGTAGGTAAGGAAATTTGGCTAAAGTGAGTTAGCAATCCCAAAAAGCTTATTTACTCTCTTTCCTCTCTCATTCCAACACTCAACCCCCCCCCCCCCACACTACTTCAAGCCATACCACAATAAAGCTCATAACCAAAAACATATATGATCTCATCTTTCAACTTTTCTTTCTACCTACTTATGCTCTTCTTCAATTTTTTATTTATTTATTTATTTTTTATTTTTTTTATATATATATATATATATATCTAGAGCTTATGTAGGTAGAAAGCATTAATCAATGAGCACCAAGATCATTCCTTCTATCTCCTTTCCCAATATTTTCTTTTTGAAGAGCACACTTCATATCATTCACAAGTTCATTCCCATCCCAAGGCTTTTTCAAAGAAAATTAGGTCTAAAATAGACCTCAAGGCTCAAAGGGGCTAACTAGGATAATATGAGTGAATTTGGACAAGGAAAAAGGATAAGAAGGGCTAAGAAAAATGGCCTAAAATCCTTTCTACATCATAAAGCACACTATGTAATCTCAAGGGAGAAACCAAAGCAAGTTCTAGAAACAAAATTGCATGCTTGAATATTCACACACTCAAAAGAAAAATGACTATAGTGATGAAATAGTCACAAGGCTCAAATCTCACATAAAAAATAGGCTCAATGATCCATGTTCTTAAGAGGCCAAAAGTCTACACTTACCATGAAATACTTAACAACAATGACATGCTTCACATTTCTTTTTCAAAACAAAACACAAAATCACATCATTAGCCCATTATCACAACTTTTCACTCATGCTTGAAATGATCTAAACAACATGCTAAGACACAAAACAAAGAATTAAGCATGTTTTACACAAAATATCACAAAATAAACAAATACATAAATCGCCACAAAAAGTCTCTAACCCCTCCCCCACACTGAAATCAAGCAATGTCCCGATTGCACAAAAATAAAAGAGAGGGATATAGAAAACTTCACAAATGACGATGCAACACGGCACCAACTTCAAGAGCCACATGCACTCCAAAGCCAAGTACCTACACAACACAAACAAAACAAATCCAAGCATAATACCTTCCAACACAAGAAAACGAAACCCAAAACAAAAAAAAACACAAGAAACACAAAACAAAAAGAAAACACATGGTACCAAACAAAACTCAAGGTGGTGGTGGATGTGAAGAACCTTCCCCCGATCCGGACCGCCGAGGAAGAATGCCGGTCCAACGAGCAAATTGATCTTCAAGACTAGACACTCTCGTGTTCATTGCCCCGAAGTGATTAGTGAAAGATCCAAAAATCGCCGCTTGTTGAGAATCAAGGCAACTCCAAAGATCGGTTTGGAAAGTGGTAAAGGTCTCGTGAGTGACATTTGTTGGTGGTGGAGGTGGAGGTGGACCTCGGAGCTCATCATGCCCGGTTTCATAAGCCGCTTCCTCTTCTTCCTCTTGCTCATCCTCAATACCAAATCTAGCACAATAAGCTTGGACGGATGGACGTTGCTCAAAGGGCAAGAATTCATACTCCGATCGCACCATGTGGGCATTCTTAAGCATATCATAAGAGAGTTCCAAACTCTCTATCCTCTCCATAGAAGGTGTTGGGAATGGTACACGAAAGTGGCGAGCAAGACCGGTCGCAATGGCAGAGAATGCCAGATGCACTTTCGTACGAACCCGTATTTGATCAATTTGGTTCCAAATCATACTTGATATGCACACCTTCCAACCGTGCAATGCCGAAGAAAGAAGGAAAAGCTCCAACTTATTGACCTTGCTAGGTTCATGCTTACCCGAGATGTTATAGCTCAAAAATTTATGCAACAAGTACAAAGCATTATCCTGAATATATGAACTAGACACATTCCCCATCCCCCAATTATGTATACCACTCAACTCAAACCATGCTTCATTAGGATTAAAATCAGCAAGTGACCTAGGAATACCTGCCAAAGCATCATTATCTTGAGTGAACCCAAAAACGGAATGCATGATATTCCTAGTAACCTTTACCCGTCGGCCTCCCAACCTACATTCCATGATATCCGCTATCTCCATAAAAAAAGTACAAATCGTCTCCAAACATAATTGATCATACCCATCCCTTTGAACACTAGCATATTGTCTCAAGCCAAGGTTATCAAGATATCCATCTAGCCTATTTCTTATGCCTAAGTTCTCAAGGAGAGCAAAATTGAAATGCATTGGAGGATTCATTTCCATATTATTAAGACGAACAAAGAGCTTACCTTCAATGGAGGTTTCAATTGGGAAGTAGCACCCCGGATATCGAGTTAACATATCTCCCCTTTCTTCCGGTGCACCACTTGATTCACCCTCCTCACCAAATCTCCTCTTACTTGGACGGGCCATTGTAAGTAGTAAGAATAGGATAAAGACCTTGGAGATAGCGTGAAAAGCAAAACTTTCGAAACTTGGAGCTGGCGGTCGCCAGGTATGAGCTAGTGGCGAATCTGAAGTTTCCTCCGGCGAAAACTCAAACCAATCGGTTCAAATCGACGACAACGAAGTGGGTAAGGAGATTCCTAACAATTTAATAGCAAGAAAGAAGTGATGCAAGTGAATTGGAGATTTTAAATAGATGAGAAGAAGAATTGTAGAGTTAGGGTTATGAAAACCCGGCCCCTTTTTTTTTCAAATATAGCTGGTCGCGCAGGCCTGGCGATCGCCAGTTGGGACTTGGCGGCCGCCAGGTGTAACCTGCGGAAGTTTTACGGAAACAGAAGCTAGCGGTCGCCAGCTTAGTCTCGGCAGCCGCCAGGTATGCCTTGCGGAAACTTCTTATCTCCTACAAAAGAAAAACGAAAAATTAATAATACAACTATCAAAACTTATAAAGAAAAATAGCAAAAATGTGGGTTGTCTCCCACGTAGCGCTTGTTTAACGTCATTAGCTCAACGCCTCCGAGTGTCTTAAGATGTTGGTGGATCGGAGAACGGTGTCTCCTCAATGGTGTCGGGTGCCGTTTCTCTTTCAAAATAGGCCTTAAGCGGCCCATTCACACAAAATGACGATCCCGTGGCCTCATCTTTGATTTCAACAGTGCCATATGGCAATGCCTGGACTACCACATAAGGGCCACTCCATCTTGACTTAAGCTTGCCCGGAAAAAGTTTGAGACGAGAGTTGAATAGAAGAACCTTCATTCCGGGCTTAAATTCCCAATTCAAAATGCGCCTATCATGCAACCTTTTCATGCGATCTTTGTGGATCTTGGCATTTTCGTAGGCCTTGTTCCTCAACTCATCCAACTCCTCGATTTGAAGTAGCCGCTTGCTCTGAGCATTGCAATGTGTGAGATCCAATTGCTTGAGCGCCCAGTAAGCTTTGTACTCAATCTCCACGGGCAAGTGACACGCCTTTCCAAAGACCAATCGATATGGACTCATTCCCAAAATTCCTTTATAAGCCGTCCGGTATGCCCACAAAGCCTCAGTCAACTTCTCCAACCAATCCTTTCTCGATGGCTTTACCAACTTCTCCAAAATTCCCTTCACTTGTCTATTACTTGTCTCAGCTTGACCCGAAGTTTGAGGATGGTAGGGCGTCGCCACCTTGTGCGTGATCCCATTCTTTTTCATCAACTTTTCGAACAACTTGTTGTAGAAGTGTTTTCCCCCATCACTAATGATTGCTCGAGGGAACCCAAATCTACACAAAATGTTTTCCTGCACAAACTTCAAGACAACTTGAGAGTCACATGTCCTAGTGGGAATGGCTTCAACCCACTTAGACACATAATCAACAACAAGTAATATATATTCAAAACCATGAGAAGTAGGGAAAGGACCCATAAAATCGATGCCCCAAACATCAAAAATTTCCACTACCAAAATGGGGTGTAGCGGCATCTCGTTTCGTCTCCCAATGGAGCCAACTCTTTGGCACTGATCACATGCTTGGCAGAAAACATGAGCATCCTTGAACAAGGTAGGCCAGAATAAACCGCTTTGAAGCACCTTGTGTGCAGTCTTTTGGCCACCAAAATGGCCACCACACACACCTTCGTGGGAATGTTTAAGAACCTCTAGTTGTTCTTTATCCGGTACACATCTCCGGATCACATCATCCTTGCCAAGCTTGAACAAATAAGGGTCCTCCCAAAAGTATTGCCTGCACTTATAAATAAACCTTTTCATTTCCTGGCTTATTAGATCAGGGATACAATCATTATTAACCAAGTAATTAGCAATATCAACATACCAATCAACTTGGTCAATTTTAGACACATTCTCGAATGGAAAAGATTCAAGAATATCATCATTATGCAGACAAGGAGGAGCAGTCTCAAGACGAGACAAATGATCAGCTACCAAATTATCACTACCCTTCCTATCTTTGATTTCAATATCAAACTCTTGTAGTAAAAGCACCCACCTAATAAGTCTAGGTTTAGCTTGAGCTTTGGTCAATAAATGCCTTAGGGCTCCATGATCACTATAAATTATTACCTTAGATCCAATTATGTATGCACGAAATTTATCTAAGGTAAAAACCACAGCTAGCATTTCCTTTTCAGTTGTCGTGTAATTTACTTGAACAGGATTTAGAGTCAAGCTCGCATAATAAATCACACGCAACATTTTATCTACCCTTTGACCTAAGACAGCTCCTACAGCAGAGTTAGATGCATCACACATTATCTCGAAAGGTAGCGACCAATCAAGACCAACAACAATTGGAGCAGACACCAATTTTTCCTTAAGCATGTTAAAAGCAGTCAAGCATGCATCATCGAAGTAAAAGGGAACATCTTGGGCAAGCAATTTACAAAGAGACTTCTAAGAAACTCCTTAATGAAACGCTGATAAAAACCGGCATGTCCTAAGAAACTTCTAATACCTTTTACATCCCTAGGTGGTGGCAACTTATCAATCACCTCAATTTTAGCCCTATCCACCTCTATACCTTTATTAGAAACTACATGACCCAGAACAATCCCGAAATGACTCTTTTCCTAACTAAGAGTTAAGCCACTCTCCACACATTGTTTCAAGACTTTTTCAATTTTATCTAAAATAATCATGAAATGAAGAGCCAAAAACTGAAAAGTCATCCATGAAAATTTCCACAAAATCACCAATCATTTCAGAGAAAACAGACATCATACATCTTTGGAACGTACCAGGTGCATTGCAGAGGCCAAAAGGCATCCTCCTATAAGCATAAGTTCCAAAGGGGCTTGTAAATTCCGTCTTTTTCTGATCCTCCGGGGCGATTGCGATTTGATAGTAACCTGACAAACCATCAAGAAAATAGTAAAACTCTTGTCCGGCTAATCTATCAAGCATTTGATCAATGAAAGGAAGAGGAAAGTGGTCCTTTTTCGTGGAAGCATTAAGCTTCCTATAGTCAATACACATTCTCCAACCCATCACGGGACGTGTTGGAACCAATTCCTGCTTCTCGTTCATCTCTACTGTGATCCCCCCTTTCTTTGGCACCACGTGCACCGGGCTAACCCACTCACTATCGGCTATCGGATAGATTATTACTTTAGCCAATAATTTGTAGATTTCCTTGCGCACTGATTAACACGTATTTTATGTGCATGTTGAGTGTGCTTTGAGTGTGTTTAAGTCTCGATTCATGTGCTTAAAGGGTAGAAATGCTAGAGTTTCTTAACTTGTAGCATACTTTATATTTTTCTCATTTTTTCCCGGTTTTCGATCATATTTTGTAAGAAGTTGAAAGAGCATTCAAGTAGCTAAGGATCGAGGGCCGGAAACGAGGAAGAATCGAGCTCTATTAGAGTGAAACTTGTGTTTAAAATGTGGAATTTCAAGTTCTATAGTTGGAGTTTCACTAGTTTGAATTCATTTATGTTTTCCTCGTTCTCTCGAGTCTCTTTATGTTTTTTGCAGGAATAATGGAGAACTTACTTGGCCAAATTAATCATTCCATGATGAAGAACTCGTTAGGAAGTCATAGCAACAAGCGGATCGAGAATCGGAGTTCGGACGAGAGAGAACGAGCAAAAACGGTGAAGTCGCGCAAGAGAAGGAAAACCGGCAGGTTGGCCGGCGGTTTGTCAAACCGCCGGGAACCAACATCAAACCGCCGGTTCACCACCTCATTTGGCAGCATAGACGGCGGTCTGGCCGGCGGTTTGCCAGACCGCCGGTTCCCCTTCCCACAGACCGCCGGTCAAGCGCGCCTCTTCACTAATGGGCGAGTTCGGCTCGCCCAAACTCGTCCCGGTTCGTCCCGTTTCACCCGTATTCGACCAAAACTTGATTTGTGATGTATTTAATCCCAAAATTCACCCCATTTGGAGATCTTTTTCATATTTTAATTCCCCAAAAACCCTAGAATATTTTCCCTTTTCCTTTTTAGTATTTTGAAGATTGTTGGAGCAATACTTTGTGGATTTGCAATTCAAGACCATTTTCTTCTTCCTCATTAAATTCTCTTTCTTTTAAGCATGATTTCTTCTATTTTCTATGGTTCATTTCCTTTAATTATGTCTAGCTAATTTCCTTTTGGTTCCAATATATGAAGATATGATCTAGAAAATTAGGTTTTTGGATTTTGTTGTTGGATTTACCTTCTAATTCATATGCCTTGTGATTTGAGACTTGATTTTATTACATGAGTGATTGGCCATCATAGAGTGCATACAAGGTGTTTGGTTAAATGCTTAGTAGGCTTTAGTTCATAACACTTGGCATCAAATCACAACATATTAGTAATTCTTGCTAATAGGAGATTCTAGATAATTAATTGAGCTATTTGGAATTAATTTATGCATCTTGAGACCTAGCGGAGATAGATGTCATAGGTCAATCCACTAATATTGATTGCTTCGAGAGAAGAATTGATGTTTACTATATATAGAACTCCCATATGAATTAGATTAAAATGGCTAATCCATGCAAATCCATAAACCTAGGCTTTTAGTGATTATTGGATTATATTTAGAACCATACTTTCTCTTATCGATTTTATATCATTTGCCACTTGTTACTTGCTTAGTTAAGTTTGAGCTTTGTTAATTACTTTTCAATTGTTTTTACTCAATCAAAAACACAAAAACATGATATATTGTAGCTTGGATAGTAGGTTTAGTAGCTAGGTACTACTTGAAACTTGAGCGTCCTTGCATTCCTTGTGGTTCGACTCGATTACTCAATCGATTATTATTGCTCTCTATCCTCACCTCTAAAGTGAGGACGGATCAATTTTTGGCGCCGTTGCCGGGGAATGCATAGTTTTAGTTTCAATAGTTGATGTGGTTATTGAATTACTAATTCAAGCATTTTTCTCTTTTGATTTTTATTTTGTAGGTGCATGCACACAAGGTTTAAGGGAAAACTCGTTCAACCTTTGATCTTGAACTTTGAAAGAAGACATAGAAGAAGGAATTCTATTGAAGAACAAGACATGGCCAACAATCAAGATTATGAGGCTCTTAGGAAGGAACTTGAAGATATGAGAGCTTGGAGAGATGAGCAAGAAAGAAGGGCAAATGAAGCTCAACCACCTCCTCTCAACCATATGTTCCAATCTCCAACGGAACAATTCCAAGGAGGAGAGTGGGGGACGATCAATGCCAATAATTTTGAGCTCAAATCCGGTCTTATCCAAATGGTGAAGAGTGAGCGATTCGGTGGAAGTCCTATAGAGGATCTGAACGCCCATCTTGGTATGTTCCTTGATATTTGCGACACTATCAAGCTTAATGGAGTTTCAAATGACACTATTCGCATGAGGATGTTCGGGTTTTCCCTACGGGACCGGGCCAAGGATTGGTATAAAGGACTAAACAAAGCCAACATTCATACATGGGATAATCTATGCAAGGCTTTCCTCTCTAAATACTTTCCACCATCAAAAGCTCAAAGGTGTATCTCCAATATTTCACATTTCTCTCAATAAGGTGATGAGACCTTGTTTGAAGCATGGGAGAGGTATCGAGAGCTTTTAAGGAAATGTCCTCAACATGGCTTCATGGAAGGTCAACAAATTACCACTTTCTATAGTGGTCTCACACCACATACGCGTAGTATTGTGGATGCTACCTCCGGAGGATGTCTAGTGAATCGAAATGCCAAGGAAGCCTTGAGGATTATTGAAGAGATGGCCGCCAATAGCTATCAATGGCCAATGGAAAGGGCCCCTTCTAGGAAGGTTGCTTCTATTGATGATGAGAAGTTCGATGCATTGGCAATGGAAGTTGCTAATATGAAGAAGCAATATGAAGAAGAGAGGAAAGCTCAATCTCAAGCTCAAGTTCAAAGTGTTCATCAATATCAAGAGAACTTTGAGCCTAATGGAAGTGAAGACTTGAATTTTGTTAACCAAAGGCAATATGGAAATTTCAACAAATGACGGTTCCAAGGACAACAAGGAGGATTCCAAGGAAGGCCACAAGGAGGAAATTCTTATGGATATCAAGGAGGTTACCAATCATACAATCCCAACAATCGACCTCATCCCAACCTCTCTTATGGCAATCCTAACAATGCTCAGTTGCCACCTCCCGGATTTTCGGTGTCTCAAGGAGTTATTGAAGAACCAAAGAAGAATTCTCCATCAATGGAGCAAATGATGCAACAAATGTTGGCAAATCAAGCTCAAATGTCTTCTCAACAAGGAAATTTCATCACACAAACCGGGCAAAAGGTGAGTGCCTTGGAGAATTCACTTACCTCTTTAACAAAGCAAGTGAAGATGATGGAGGGCCAAATAAGTCAAATGGCTAACCAAGCCACCACGCAACACACACCGGGAAAGTTTCCAAGCAATACGGAGATGAATCCTAAAGGGTGTAATGCTATCACCTTGAGGAGTGGAAGGGCTTATGAGAATGAAGCTACATCTAAGAGTAAAGGAGAGGAAGTTCTCGTTGAAGACATACCTTATGAAGAGTCTCCAACTAGTGATGAAGAATCAAGGAAAAAAGTTCAAGGAGAAGCTCCTAAGGCGGTGCTAGTAGAGGCCCCTCTCCCTACCAAGGATGTTATTACGAAGGCTCCATTTCCTCATCATCTAGCCAAGCATAAGGTTGACAAAAAGTTGATGAGATTCTTGGAAATATTCAACAAAGTGCAAATCAACATTCCCTTGCTTGATGCGCTGCGTGATATGCCCGGTTATGTGAAGTTCTTGAAGGATGCCGTTGCTAACAAGAGAAAGTTTGGTTCATTTGAAACAATTAGCCTAACGGAGGAGGTTAGTGCGGTGATTCAAAGGAAAATGCCTTTGAAAAAGAAGGATCCCGGAAGCTTCACAATAGCATGTGTGATTGGAGGGAAAAAGTTTGGGAATGTCTTATGTGATCTTGGAGCTAGCATCAATTTGTTGCCATTATCTATTTTTAGAAGATTGGATATTGGAGAGATCAAACCTACGTCTATTTGTCTCCAAATGGCCGATCGTTCCATATCTTATGCCCAAGGAATTGTTGAAGACGTGCTAGTGAAAGTTGAGAAGTTTATCTTTCCTGCGGATTTCGTTGTTTTGGATATGCCGGAAGATGAGGGGATGCCCCTCATTCTTGGGCGTCATTTCCTAGCAACCGGAAGAGCTCTTATTGATGTGCAAGATGGGAATCTTACGTTTAGAGTTAATGAAGAGACCCTCACTCTTTCCATCTTTGATGCTATGAAGCGAAGAGATGACTTAACCTATGAGGAATGCAATGCAATCACCATTTTGCCTACATCTATGGCAAAGGATCTCACGGAAGAAATCATCGCTAATTCTTGCTATTCTTATTCCGATTTGGATGATGCTTGTGATGACTTATTGGAATCAATTGCTTATTTGGAAGCAAATCAAGGATCATTGAAGGATGAGGTCTATTACCTTGATATCAACCAACCGGGGGAAAATGGAAGTTCAACCAAGGTGGAATCTATTCCAATCACTTCTCAAGAGTTAAAACCTTTTCCCGATCACCTAAGGTATGCTTTCCTTGGTGATAATGACTCTTTTCCCGTTATAGTGTCACAACACTTGTCAGAGTCCGAATTGGACAAGTTGTTGCGAGTCCTTAGGGAGTTTAAAGATGTTATTGGTTGGTCTATTGATGATATCAAGGGTATTTGTCCATCTATATGCATGCATCATATTTTATTGGAAGATGATTGTCGTCCCAAGGTTCAACCTCAAAGGAGGTTGAATCCGGTCTTGCAAGAGGTGGTGAGAAAAGAGGTGTTGAAGTTATTAGATGCGGGAATGATCTACGCCATTTCGGATAGTGAATGGGTGAGTCCTACCCAAGTAGTCCCGAAGAAAGGAGGGATGACTGTGGTCAAGAATGAGAAGGATGAAGTTATTGCTACAAGAGTTGCCACCGGCTATAGAGTTTGCATTGATTATAGGGCTTTGAATTCGGCTACAAGGAAAGATCATTTCCCTTTGCCCTTTATAGATCAAATGTTGGATCGTTTGGCGGGCTATGAGTACTATTATTTTCTTGATGGGTATTCGGGTTACAACCAAATTGCCATAGCCCCGGAGGATCAACACAAGACGGCCTTTACATGCCCCTATGGAGTATTTGCCTATAGGAGGATGCCTTTCGGGTTGTGTAATGCTCCGGCCACGTTCCAAAGGTGCATGATGTCTATATTTGGAGGGTTGATTGAAAATATTATGGAGGTATTCATGGATGACTTCTCGGTTTTCGGGAGGAGCTTCGATTCTTGTTTGGATAACCTCACAAAAGTGTTGCAAAGGTGTAAGGACACTTCTCTTGTCTTGAATTGGGATAAGTGCCACTTCATGGTTAAAGATGGAATTGTGCTTGGGCACAAGGTGTCTAGAGATGGTTTGGAAGTTGATAGAGCCAAAATTGTC
This sequence comes from Mentha longifolia, assembly GCA_001642375.2. Classification (NCBI taxonomy): domain Eukaryota; kingdom Viridiplantae; phylum Streptophyta; class Magnoliopsida; order Lamiales; family Lamiaceae; genus Mentha; species Mentha longifolia. The sequence goes on from CM038112.1 coordinate 32,376,746, forward strand.
GCCATAGAGAAGCTTCCGCCTCCAACAAATGTGAAATCAATCCGAAGCTTCCTTGGTCATGCGGGGCTCTATAGAAGGTTCATTGAAGGTTTTTCCAAGATTACCAAGCCACTGTGCAATCTTTGCAAAAAGATGTTAAGTTTATCTTTGATGAAGAATGTTTGAAAGCTTTTGAGACATTGAAGAAAGCCCTCATTTCTACTCCTATTCTTATCAAGCCTAATTGGAGTGAATCTTTTATTCTAAAGTGTGATGCAAGTGATTATGCTTTAGGAGTGGTCTTGGGGCAAATGAGAGACAAAGTGTTTCGGGTCATTCATTATGCTAGTAGAACCTTGGATGGTACTCAAAGGAACTACACAACAACCGAGAAAGAATTCTTAGCCATTGTCTTTGCCTTTGACAAATTTCGGTCATATCTTGTTGGGAATCATACCATTGTCTATTCGGATCATATGGCTATACGACATCTCATGGCCAAGAAGGATGCAAAGCCTCGTTTGATTCGTTGGGTTCTCCTTCTACAAGAATTTGACATGGAGATTCGTGATAGAAGAGGAGTTGATAATGTGCTAGCCGATCACATGTCAAGGCTTGAAAAGCCGATTGAAGGTGAAGATTTGAGATTGTGTATCAATGAGTGTTTTCCAGATGAGAAGATTATGGTGTTGAAGTGCAAAGATTCTTAGTTTTCCGACTTGGCTAATTACCTTGTGCTTCGAGAGTTGCCACCAAATCTCTCGTATTATCAAAAGGCCAAGTTCCATCGAGATGTGAAGTTCTATTATTGGCAAGATCCATACTTATGGAGAAGATGTGCCGATGGTCTTATTAGAAGATGTGTCATGGAAGGTGAATGGCTCAAGATTATTGAAGATTGTCATGAAGGACCAAATGGAGGTCATTTTGGGGCTAATCGTATGGCTTGGAAGGTATTTCAAAGTGGATTATATTGGCCCTCGATTTTTAAAGATTGTCAAATCTTTGTGAAGAATTGCGATAGATGTCAAAGGATGGGGAATATCACTAAGAGGGATGAGATGCCTCAAAACATCATGATTGAAGTTGAGTTGTTTGATGTTTGGGGGATAGACTTCATGGGACCATTTCCTAATTCTTGTGGTTTTTCTTATATTCTTCTTGCTATTGAGTATGTTTCAAGATGGGTCGAAGCCATTCCAACTTCAACTAGTGATTCCAAGGTTGTGATCAAGTTTTTGAAGAAGAACATATTAACTCGGTTCGGAACTCCAAAGGCTTTGCTTAGTGATGGGGGTTCTCACTTCAACAACAAGTGGTTGGGGAGTGTTCTTGCTAAGTATGGAGTGAAGCACAAGATTACATCTCCATACCATCCTCAAGCCAATGGTCAAGCCGAGCTTGCAAACCGGGAGATCAAGCAAATCTTGGAGAAGACAATCACCACTCGAAAGGATTGGACAAAGAAACTTGATGATGCTTTGTGGGCCTATCGAACCGCCTACAAAACCCCCATTGGTATGTCCCCTTACCAACTTGTCTTTGGAAAGTCTTGTCACTTGCCTTTGGAAATTGAGCATAAGGCATTTTGGGCTATAAAGAGGATTAATCTTGAGTTTAAGGAGGTCGGAGTGAATAGGAAGAATCATCTTGTGGAATTGGATGAATGGAGAAATGAGGCTTATGAAAATTCTCGGATTTACAAGGAAAGAGCCAAGAAGTTTCATGATTTGGAGATTCGAAGCAAGGTGATCATTCCGGGAGATGAGGTTCTTCTCTTTAACTCTCGTCTTCGTCTTTTCCCCGGAAAACTCAAATCAAGGTGGACCGGTCCTTACATTGTGAGTAGAAGTTTCAAGAATGGCACATTTGAACTTCTAAAGAATGATGGTTCTACCTTCGTTGTTAATGGACATCGACTTAAGCTCTATTTCAATTCGAAGAAGTTCAAGGAGGAGTCGACCATTCTTCTTAATGATGCTTGATCTTGGAGACTAAGTCGAGCTAACGACGTTAAACAAAGCGCTAGTTGAGAGGCACCTCAACACGTATCCTTTTCTTTTTCATTTTCTTTAGTTTTTATTTCATTTTCGATTTTTTTTTGTCGTTTGTTATGTTTTTCGTTTCATTTTGAAAAAACTCATAAAAAATTAAAAATTAAAAAATTAAAAACATGTTTAGGGGGTCTCGATAGAGGGTCGGGAGTCGGCCCCTCCCGTTGGAAGGGCTGAAAAATGGCCCAAAATCGAGCCGGAAAGCAGCTCGGTGGTTTGCCAAACCGCCAAAAACAAGCCCTAACCGCCGAGAATCAAGCCCCACGTTTCAGGATAGACCGCGGTCTGGCCGGCGGTCTGCCAGACCGCCGGTTCACCTTGCACAGACCACCGGTCAACCCTTTCTCCCCCTTATTTCTATTTTTGTGTTATTTTCTCCCATTTTCAATTTCAAACCAAATTTCTCAAGAACAAACCCATTTTCCCTCACTAAAACTTCATTTTTCATCCTCCAATTACTTCCAAATCACTTGGAATTAAGTTAAATCCTTCCATATGTCCATTACCCATCCCAAAACTTGCATTTTGATCCAAGAAAATCACATTTTCACCCACATCTTCATAAAAAACGAAAATTCATTTTTCTTTTGAAAGAAGTGAAGTTCTTCAATTTCATTCAAGACAATGAGGTAATGAGTTCTATATCCTATCTTTTATGAGTTTCTACTTGTTTTATATGAATTGGTATGCATGTTTTGCTTATCAAATTCATGAAAATGGGTAGAAATTCTTGCTAGTGTTTTGCTTGAATCTTGAGAATTCTTGAATGGAAAATGTGGATTTGGTCATGAATTGGATAGCATTAATTCTTTTCTTTAGGATTTATGCTATATCAAGCCTTCAAATTTGTATTCTTGGATGAATCATGTCTCTTTTGCACTTGAGCATACTTAGAATGAATTTGGCATATACTTAATCTCTTGAATGAATGAATGAATGTTTATGCTTGATTCTTGAATAGGACATTCATCTCTTGAATGTTTCATTGCTTGAAGAGGGTATGTTTTCATGGATTTTTGAGCTTGAAATATGAAGATTCATGGTTTAAATCTCTTGATTTGAATTTCCATATGCATTTGAATTTATATTCACTTGGTTATGCATGAATGGAGTGAGATGAATTTTTCTTGAACTTAGGGGAGTCATGTTAATGATTTTCTTGGTGTTTGCTTGACATTCACTTCTTGGATGCTTAAAGGCACAATGGGGGGTAATGGATAGGAGATATGTTGTTTGATAAGTGAAAATTCCTTGTTTAAGTCTTGAATCTTATTTGGAATTTTTCACCTCTTGTAGAGAAAAAGGAGCAAAAGGAAAAGGTACTTCAAAGGAACCCTCAAAGGCCTTGGTCACCTACTCCAACAAAAGGCAAAAAGATGGATCTTCTTCTTCTCAACCAAGAAACACCATCTCAAGTACGATGAACCCAAAAGTCCCGGAAACTCATGGACTTCACTTGAGCAATAATGATGAAAGGGAGGCATTTGCTACACTTGTCACAAAGGGCATTGAGGTGACTAGATTTCCATCTCGAGAAGTGTTGCAAACCCTTGGGCTCTATGACAATGTGAAGGCCCTTTTTGATAATGTTGGGTGGGGTGATTTCCTTGATGATACCATTCAAGATCGAAGGACTTATGCCAAGGTTACGCTTGAAATGATGAGCACGTTGGAGGCCACGAATGTACATGCCTTGCAAAAGATCAAGTTTCAACTTTACGGTGAGAGGCATGAGATGTCCGTAGATGACATTGATGATGCATTTGGTGTCCCCCACGGAGGTGATCAACTCATAGAGAGGGTGTTCGACCACAACACTTTTTGGAACAAGCTCGTTCTTACTTCACAAGAAGGGTATAGGTCCGGATATTCTAAATCAAATAAAGTAAGGAACCCGGTTCTCCGAATGGTTTTGAAGATCCTTTCTCACACTATCATAGCCAGAAAAGAGAACACTTCGGTGAGCTACGGTGACCTATTCGTTCTCCATGTCATGCTCACCGGAAAGAAAATTAACTTTTGTAAGCTCTTCATTCCTCAATTGGCAAAGCAAGCTCGAGGCGAAATTGGAAAAATCAACATTGGTGGGATGCTTACACCAATCGTGAGGAAGATAAAAGGGAACCTTGGAGGATATCCTCCGATGAGAGGTGATTTTCTTTTAGACATCATCAAGCTCCGGTACTTGAGGTTCATTAATTCAGTTTCCCCTCCATATTACTTCCGAATAACCAAGGAAGAGTTGTACCCATTGCCCAATGCAATGAGCATTTTGGTGACAAATGTTGATGAAAGGATGAATTGGTACTTAAATACCCCCTTGCATTATGTGATCATGAAAGGTCACATATTTAAACATGGTGAGGGGGATCAATACTCACTTGGTAGGGGAGGTCATGTGGAGGTGGAAGAGGAAAACATGGATGAGGGGGATGAAGAATCAATGGGTGATGAAGACGGTCCAAGAAATTCATTTGATGGAGAAAGGTTTCAGGCTCTTGAGAGTCAAATGGAAGGCATGGAGAGTATTTTCAAATCGTTGGAAGCTCAAGTCACCGTTATGAGACAAGAGGTGACTTCTATGAGGCTCACGCAACTTGAAGAAGTGAAACGGAGCGAAAGGATGGAAGCTTTTCAAAAAGATGAAGCACAAAGAAATGAAAGAAGGGAGACTCAAAACCATGCAATGATGGAGCTTCTTGAAAGCTTCCGGGACTATCAAATCGGCCAAGGAGCCACTTGGCCAAGACCACGCCCATCATAGCTTGGAGAGTTTGTAAGTGTAATTTAAATCCATTATTTATCTTTCCCTTTAAACTCATTTTAGAATTTATTTTCTAAAATAAGTTTGGGGGAGGGGGGTATGATAATGAATTTAAGTTACTTACATTTCATGTCTTTGTATTTTCCTTTACCCTCTTGTCTTTGCTTCCTCCTTGCTTTTGTTTCTTACTCTTGTGGTTTGCTTGTGTCTACTTGATTGGAATATGTTTGCTTTGATTGTGGATGAAAATTGTTGGTTGTTGGAGAGGAATTTATTTGGTGATGAGTTTGATTTGTGGGATGTTTTGAAGGATTTTGTGTTTTTGTTGAGTTTGTTTGATATTTTTTGTGAATATGTGTGAAAGTTTGTGTTTTGTTTCGTGCAATTGGGGATGAATTAGGATTAGATGAATACATTTTATGAGTTTAGAGATGAGTTTGGAGCTTGAATGTGAACTTTTTGAAAGAAAAAAAAATTAAAAAAAAAAAAAATTGAATGAAAAAGGAATGAATGCATGCATGCTTGAGTGCGAAAGCACGTGTTGAATTGCTCATGTGCATAAGAGGGAGATGTCTATGATGAAATGTGAAAAATGTGGAAGTGTTTTGAATTTGAGAAGCATGGTTGAGCACACCTCTTTATCAAGTTGCATGAGTTGTTGGTGAAGAATGAAACTTGATTGTCAAGCATTAAACATTAACTAGTGAGGACTTGAGTTAAGACTATGCATTGCATATAGTTAATTGTTCCTTGTTGAGAGTTATCATGCATGCTTCTCTATTTCTAGAACTTGCCTTGGTTCTTAATCAAGGTTGCTATTTTTGTGTATAGAATTAGGAAATGATCTTAGGCCATCTTTTCATAACCCTTTTTCCCAAACACTAACCTATCTCTCACTACCCTTGTGGTCCCCGTTTGAGCCATATATAGCCTTTTATTTAAAAACCGGAGGATAGGGGGTAAAGGGTGGATAAGGGAATCTTGGTAAGAGTTGAAAATTTGTGGAAAATTATGGGTAAAATGGAGAGTTGTTGGGATGGAATTGCCTTGAGAAGATACTCCTATAAGCTCTTGTTTAGAAATGAATAAGTTTAAAACAAAGTTCTTACTGAAAAACAAAAAAAAGTTGTTGAATAAAGAGCATAAAGGAGTAGTTCTTGTCATGTGATGAGTGCTAGTAAAAGCTTGAGATTTCATTATAAAAAGGGGTTGGATAAGGTAGAAGATGAATAATTTCATACTTAGAGTGAGGAAGATATAAGGTGGGGTGCTTGAATGAAAATTAAAGTCACTTAGCCTAAAAACTCCCTACCTTCACCAATGTCCCTACATTACAAGCTTAATAAAGTCCTTTTTGATCTTGGTTCTATGCACATGCATGGTAGATAAGAGGCAAGCTTATGGTAAATGAGTTGCATTGCATTGATTTGTTGAGTGATGACCCTTACACACTTGAGTGTTGAGCGATACACTTCCCGTGAGGTTCATTTGCTTGATGATTGAAGTAAGTTCTTTGTTAGTGATTCATGTGAGGAGGAAGAGAGTGTGCTTGATATGCTTTGAAAAGTCAGAAAATGTTTTTGGTTAGAAATTCTGAGGCATCGTTGATCTCAAATGCACACTCCATACGTGTTAAGTGTTTTGATTGTTCGTTTCATTGTTCGGGACGAACAATGGTTTAAGTTTGGGGGAGTGATTAACACGTATTTTATGTGCATGTTGAGTGTACTTTGAGTGTGTTTAAGTCTCGATTCATGTGCTTAAAGGGTAGAAATGCTAGAGTTTCTTAACTTATAGCATACTTTATATTTTTCTCATTTTTTCCCGGTTTTCGATCCAATTTTGTAAGAAGTTGAAAGAGCATTCATGTAGCTAAGGATCGAGGGCCGGAAACGAGGAAGAATCGAGCTCTATTAGAGTGAAACTTGTGTTTAAAATGTGGAATTTCAAGTTCTATAGTTAGAGTTTCACTAGTTTGATTTCATTTATGTTTTCCTCGTTCTCTCGAGTCTCTTTATGCTTTTTGCAGGAATAATGGAGAACTTACTTGGCCAAATTAATCATTCCATGACGAAGAGGAGCTCGTTAGGAAGTCATAGCAAAAAGCGGATCGAGAATCGGAGTTCAGACGAGAGAGAAAGAACGAAAACGGTGAAGTCGCGCAGAGAAGGAAAACCGGCGGGTTGGCCGGCGGTTTGTCAAACCGCCGGGAACCAACATCAAACCGCCGGTTCACCACCTCATTTGGCAGCATAGCCGGCGGTTTGCCAGACCGCCGGTTCCCCTTCCCACAGACCGCCGGTCAAGCGCCCCTCTTCACTAATGGGCGAGTTCGGCTCGCCCAAACTCGTCCCGGTTCGTCCCGTTTCACCCGGATTCGACCTAAACTCGATTTGTGATGTATTTAACCCCAAAATTCACCCCATTTGGAGATCTTTTTCATATTTTAATTCCCCAAGAACCCTAGAATATTTTCCCTCTTTCCTTTTTAGTATTTTGAAGATTGTTGGAGCTATACTTTGTGGATTTGCAATTCAAGACCATTTTCTTCTTCCTCATTAAATTCTCTTTCTTTTAAGCATGATTTCTTCTATTTTCTATGGTTCATTTCCTTTAATTATGTCTAGCTAATTTCCTTTTGGTTCCAATATATGAAGATATGATCTAGAAAATTAGGTTTTTGGATTTTGTTGTTGGATTTACCTTCTAATTCATATGTCTTGTGATTTGGGACTTGATTTTATTGCATGAGTGATTGGTCATCATAGAGTGCATACAAGGTGTTTGGTTAAATGCTTAGTAGGCTTTAGTTCATAACACTTGGCATCAAATCACAACATATTAGTAATTCTTGCTAATAGGAGATTCTAGATAATTAATTGAGCTATTTGGAGTTAATTTATGCATCTTGAGACCTAGCGGAGATAGATGTCATAGGTTAATCCACTAATATTGATTGCTTCGAGAGAAGAATTGATGTTTACTATATATAGAACTCCCATATGAATTAGATTAAAATGGTTAATCCATGCAAATCCATAAATCTAGGCTTTTAGTGATTATTGGATTATATTTGGAACCATACTTTCTCTTATCGATTTTATATCATTTGCCACTTGTTACTTGCTTAGTTAAGTTTGAGCTTTGTTAATTACTTTTCAATTGTTTTTACTCAATCAAAAACACAAAAACATGATATATTGTAGCTTGGATAATAGGTTTAGTAGCTAGGTTACTACTTGAAACTTGAGCGTCCTTGCATTCCTTGTGGTTCGACTCGATTACTCAATCGATTATTATTGCTCTCTACCCTCACCTCTAAAGTGAGGGCGGATCACGCACTACCTCCATGAGCACTGGATTCAACCTCCTTTGCCCATCTCTCTTCGGTCGAGCTCCTTCCTCTGAATTTATCCGATGCATGCAAGTCGCCGGACTTATTCCTCGAATATCTGCTAAACTCCAACCGAAAGCTAAGGTGTACTTCTTCAGCACTTGAACCAAAGCTGCTTCCTCCTCCTTAGTTAATGTGGCGGAAATGATCACCGGCTTTCTCTCCCCATCTTTAAGAAAGACATACTTGAGATGTGCTGGTAATTCCTTCAGATCGACTTTCTCCTCCTCTTTCCTCATCCGTTCCAGCTCCCTTTTGGACGGCTCTAGTGGAACCATAGGGACTGGAATCCTAAGGTCAGCTTCCATTCTCGCCCACTCTTCCATGTCGCCGGATCCCATGAATATTTCTTGAAGTTCATCGTTATGATCCTACACATACTCTTTCTCAGACAAGGCATCAATCACGTCAATATAGGAACAATTATCAATGTATTCAACAGATGGAATAGCTCTATCATAGTTAAGAACGGAAAAAGATACAGTTTCATTAAGCACAGACAATTTAATAGTACCATTCTTAACATCTATTAGAGTGTTAGTAGTAGCCATAAAAGGTCTTCCTAATAAAAGAGTATGTTCCCTTCCATTTTCTTGCACTTCCCCTATTTCCAAGACCACAAAATCTACCGGAACAATTAACCCACCCACACTTACTAGAATATCCTCTATGATTCCTCTAGGATATCTAATAGACCTATCAGCAAGTTGTAAGGTCATACGAGTTGGTTTAAGTTCTCCTAGCTCTAATTGTTTGAAAATAGAGTAAGGCATGAGATTGATACCGGCCTCAAGATCTAACATACCAGATGCTTCCTTACCATTACCTAAAGCAATATTAATCATGAAGCTACCTGAATCACGTTGCTTTTGAGGAATTGGTTGTTGCATGATAGAGCTTGCTACCTCGGAGACCATGACCGGTTCTGACTCGTCAAACTTCCTCTTCTTTGATGCAAGCTCTTTGAAAAATCGGACATAAGCAGGCACATTCCGGATGACATCAAGTAGAGGGAGGTTGACGTTGACCTTTGATAGCATCTTGTATAGCTCCAAATATTTACCCTCCTTATCCGCTTTTTTGACCCGACTCGGGTATGGAATGGGCGGAACATATGGGTTGGAGGCCTTGTGAAGAGAAGAATCGGCATCTGGTTCAGTCTCGGACGTCGTGTCCTTGTTTTGAATAGCTAGCGGGCACTGGGTGTCAGCTAGCGGCCGCCAGGTGGAGGCTGTGGAAGGGACTGGTGGGCGCCGGGTTGGGGCTGGCGGGCGCCAGCTCTCGGATATGGATTTCTGCTGCATGGCGGGGTTGTGGACCCCGTTGTCCACCGTCTTACCACTTCTCAGCACCGTGACAGCTTGTACTTGATGAGGTTGCATGCCTTGGGCCGGAATCTTGTTCGGTTGCAAGCTCTGCTGGATTTGGGTCGCCATTTGCCCAAGTTGCATTTCAAAACGTTTATTCACCGCCTCTTAAGTTTCATTTGGGTGTGGTGGCTGAACTTGTGGGTTTTGTGGTGGAGGCTGAAGAGGTTGGTTTTGTGGGCGAGTGTTGTGAGTAGGTTGTTGTTGAGGTGGAGGATAGTAAGGCTGTTGTGGAGGTATATAAGGTGGAGGTTGGTAATAGGGCATAGGAGGGTAATATGGTGGTTGAGATGGAGGATAGTAAGGGTTTTGAGGAGGGTAGTAGGGTTGAGTAGGGTATTGCGGGGTGTATTGAGGATAATAGGGTTGGTGTTGTTGAGGTGGTCGACGGGACTGAAAGTTGGATCCATTTCCTTGGTTTTGAGGATGACGAAATCTGTATCCTTGTGGTGGTTGGCGTCCCATTGCAACTTGTTGAGGAGGAGCTTGTTGGGATGGATATCCTTGCGGAGGCATATATCCTTGAGCAGAGTAGACTTCAGCCCCTCCTTCATAGGTAAACTCCCCCATGTATGGGCAGCTATCAGCGCCATGCCCAATTTCTTGACAAATCTCACATACCTCAAATTCTTCCTCTTGATCTTGCACTTGCACTTGTGATTGTCGACTTTTGAGGATTTTGGCAGGGGGAGTCGATGGCGTGGCCTCAGCTTTCATCTCCAGTTCTTGCATCTTCCGAGCCATAGCCGCCACTTGCTTACGTAGATCAGAACTAGTGTCCTCCGAAGTTACTGCACTAGCTTGTCGTCTCCTAGGGCGGACGAGCTTCAATCGCGAACTTGCCGCCAAAGTTTTGAATATCTCGTTCAACTCATCAGCAGTCTTTACAGCTATGTTCCCTCCAGCTGTACTGTCCACCATAAACTGACTTGTCTGATGTAATCCTTCATAGAAGTACTGGCAGAGCATCTCAGGAACTAGCTGGTGGTGGGGGTACTGTTGTAGCAGCTCTTGAAATCTTTCCCATGCATCATGGAATAGTTCGTCTGCTCCTTGCTCGAAGTTCATTATCTGAGACCAGATTTCTTGCGTCTTCTGGTTCGGGTAGTATTTGAGCATGAAGCGCTCACAGACGTCCTTCCATGTGGTTAATGAATTGGCTGGGAGAGTAAGATACCACGTCTTGGCTCGATCCTTCAGAGCCAGAGGGAAACATTTCATCTTCAACTGATCCTCTGTCATGTTTCCCAGTGGAAAGGACTGCACTGTCGAGGTGAATTCTCATATGAAGGTTAGAGCATCCTCGTTGGCGATGCCATGGTAAGTAGGCAGCAGGTTCTGATGCTGAGGCTTGAGCTCTGTGTCTCTAACCTCCTTCGGAAGAACAATGTCTGATGATGATAACGGGAAAGTGGGTCTCAATGTAATGAACCAATGTAACGAACTCGGGACTCAAAGACTGCTCGAAAATTGGCGATGAGATCAAACCAAGACCACTAAGCGATCCTTCACTCCTTTCTCCTTTTTCTGCACTTGCCAGCACTGCTTAGGACCGATTTTAATTTTTTTTTAATAAAATAAAATGAAAATTGAAAACACAATTGTAAATTTAACTACCTAAAGTTATCCCCGGCAACGGCGCCAAATTTGTTTCACTAAAAATTAGTGCTAGCAAATAAACTAGGTCTATTGTAGACTAGTTAAGTGAAACCCGAATGTCGAACGCAAAGGAAAACTTTACAGGGTAGTTACTTTCACAATTACTCACACACTATCACTCTAAGAAAGCAAATAAAATATTTAAGGTTTTTATGATTAATTCCTAGGCAAAGAATTTAAATTAAAACAAATAAATCAAACAATTAAATAAAAGAAAAGCGAATAAAGCAAGTAAGTAATTAAACATGAACTAAGAATTTAAATCTAAGAAAGCAATAAAAACTAACCCTAGGCAAATAATAAAATTAACGTAAGTAAAAAAACAAAAGCAATGATTTACTTATTATGAAAACTGATCTAATATGCAATTTAAACTAAGAGTAATGATTAACTTTAGAACAAACAAAAATAAATCTAAAGATGATTATGCAATGAAAACATGTAAAACTAATCTAAGTACTTAGCAATAAAACAAATCTAAGGATTGCAAAGAAAGAATTTAAACTACGATATAAATGAAGTATGATTAATTAACAAACGATGAAATAAAGAGCACTAGAATTGAATCTTGGAATCCGGATCACCAATGTTGACAACGAACCAAAATAAATATGAAACTAGAGTATTGAAGACTCAAAACTAATGTAGGCAAAAATTCTTTTCGTTCTATAGAGTTTACATATATATAGGTTATGAAAAACCTAATCTAATAAGGAAATAAGTCATGTAATTCCATCGAGCTGGCGCTCGCCAGCTAGAACTTGGCGGCCGCCAGGTGCTTCTTGCGGAAATCCCGACTTTGCTGACCTGGTGGTCGCCAGCTGGGACTTGGCGGCCGCCAGGTGTGTCCTGCGGATCTTCCTCATTTTCCTCTTGTTCTTCTTCTTCATCTCTTCCTTTTCTTTCTTCATTTCAATCCATTCATTCCTCCTTTCCACCTTTCCTAACACATAACCAAAAACACATAAAAGAACACAAAACTCACACAAAAACACACTAACAACATAACACAAAACTATCACAAAAACACATCAAACAATAGACATCGGTGGAAGTGCTTTCTTCCTCGTCAACTGGGTTACCGTCTAGGTCTACGGTTTTTTCCTTTTCACGGTTCCTCATTAGGCATTTCATGATTACGATGGGTTCTTTCTCAATAACTTCATGCATGTGGTCATGAAGTGAAGCGAGATGGGACTCCACGCAGAATCTCCACATGGTGTAGCCCTCTATCGAAAACTGAGGAAGCTGTGCTGAGGAAGACATCTTGAAAAAGAGGTTAGAAAAATGTGTTAGGATATTATGTAAGGGGGAACTTGAATCAAGTTGATAATAAAAGATGTGTTTTGATTCGATTCCAAAAACCCAATTTTGAATAGAATATTTCCAACATTTGATGATTCAACTCTAAAGTCGAAATGCACATTTTAATGTATTAGAAGAACTCATCTGTTAAGGAGTTCTATATGTTGAAGTGTAATTTTAGAGTCTAATTGAGAGCGTCAAAGCGTTTGGCAAAAGGAAAGCTAGAGAGCTTCCAGGCCAAAGCAGTCATCAAGACCAGAGCACGCCTCCTAGTTCAAAGCATCTCTAAGGAAAGCCGGAGCGCTTGTGTAAAGAAAAACCAGAGCGTCTGTGTAAAGGAAAGCGGGAGCGCCTGTGTAAAGGAAAGCCGGAGCGCCTGCGTGAAGGAAAGCAAGCCGGAGCGCCTGTGTAAAGGAAAGCCGAAGCGCCTGCGTGAAAGAAAGCCGGAGTGCCGCGTGAAGGAAAGCCGGAGCGCGCTTCCAGTTCAAGAGCGTTCCAATACCAAAGCATGAGAACAAAGCGTCTGCAACAAAGCCATATGAAAGCAGAGTGACTGAACAACTCGAAGAGCATGCTTAGGTTAAGTGTGAAGGAGCTTGCTTTCACTACGCAAAGCGTCTCCACCCTTAGCCGCTTCAGCTGAAATTTCAAAGCATACCATTGAGCCAAAGCGTCTGACAAGCAGGTGAGACGTGTCAGCTGCCAGACCACGTGTACGCTTCTGATTGCTCAAAAGAACGGTGGACCTATCGCATAATCTCATAGATTTGAGTGAAGTTCATCACCGAGGAATGGTGATAAGAGTGGACGTAGGAGCAGTTGCTCCAAACCACTATAAACCCTGTCTAAAGTGAGTTTTCGGGACCAACAAAATGCAATATGCAGTGAGTGAGGTTTTAATGCAAGATTTTAAAAAGATCGGTTCAGGTAGACCTACTATAACGCTTTCGCGCTATCAGTATTCACAAACAGAGGTCAGTTAGAACCCCTGCTCTGATACCACTTGTTGGTCCCGAAAGTGACTAACACACGTAGAGGGGGGGGGGTGAATACGTGTGTTGAGAACTGTTTAACTTCTCTTTCGTTTTTCGTTCTTTTTACTGAGTAGACTCTTCGAATGCTAGTGAAGCTTTCGAAGCTTCTCGCTCGTGTGAGTGCTGTGCGGAATGTGGTGAGACTTTAAAGTTTTTCTTGCAATTAAAACCAACTGGTTATTTAAAGCGTGTGTGTGTGTATGCAAGTAATCAAAGCGATAATTAACTTAAAGTAAAGAGAGACTAACAATTTATAGTGGTTCGGAGCACCTCTCCTACGTCCACTCTATCCACAACGGGATGAATACCTTTACTCGGTATCCCTTGTTTTATACTTCCAAGGTGTAATATCCCGAATGTTTAGAAGTTAATTAATTTAAGAAAATCTTATTAAAAATATCAGTAAGTCTATTAAGATTAACAATAAGAGAATCTACACCTCTAAGGTTTTTCGAATATAATAAAAGAAATATAGAATTATTAATTTTGATACTTAGATATATACTAATTAAATATATGAATATATATGTATGTATATATATAAAGATGTATATATAATGTCTCATGACATTAATATCATACGTGCATAGGTATATTTAATATAACATGAAATATATTTATATTGTATATAACTTTTAAATACATGCATGCATGGTTAATATCAATATTATAGTATAGTATAAAATCAAGTGCATATACATGAGATGAATTAGTATAACTATAATAGTAACACTACATACGTATATATATGTATAATTAAGTAGTATTAATATATATAAATATATACATGATATATGCTAGTTAAGTTTATCTTCACTTTTGGCGTGGCAACCCCTTATTCAATTTAGACTAGTGTACAAAGCTATAAACAAGAGGTGTAATAGCTATAGCTTATTAAAACAATATATAGACCTATGACTAATTTGAGCTATAGTATTGACTAAGCTACTAGAATTCTCCTATAAATACATGTCGGATCCGTATTTCCCATTACAAGCAAATCAAATTGTAAGATCCTTAGTTCCATTTCACCAAATTTTCGAGAAGCTTAAATACAAGAAGGTTATAGTTTATAAATTTAGAGTTGTTCTCCAAGTTGCTCCGATTACAGGTGGGTCCAAAATGTTTTTGTGTGTGGATAAAATGTTTTGGCATTGTTTTTAATGCTGTTTAAATTTATGTTATAAAATACAATTATCCATAAAAATGTTTTGTGTGTATGTTCCAAGAAATGACTCTATGGATCGATCGAGATTCATCGTTAGTATCAGATATACTAACTTTGAATTGTGCGCACCCCGGTTACATATGGTGCCTTGATCACCATCGTATGTAACTAATGGCGAATTCCTTGAGTTTCGGCTCGGGTTTTCTGCAAGTACTGGGATTATTTAGGGTTTCGACCCTGAACCCGGTCTAGATGAACCAAAGGTGATTTGTAGCCTTGGTTGAGTCCAAGAATGAACATCACACACCCCAAAATGATATTTGTATTTTCAAGAGTTGTTTTCTGCAAGCCTCTTGATATACCATGTATGGATAAATTGCTAGTTTTCAAAATGCTTGCCAAAGGGGCATGATCCACTGAGTACATCAAGTACTCAGCCCAAAACTCTTTCAAATGTTTTCAGGTCTGGAAGCAGGTGATGCGCATCAAGGCTGAGGCAGGGGTTGTTGCAGGGCCTTATAAAGTTTCCGCTATGTTATTTTGCTTATAACTCTGATAACAAGACTACTAGTTTGGTAATAATAAATAAGTCGAGGGCGTCATCTTCCAACCCTCTAGTTATATAATATGGTTTCTTTGTTTTCTAAACTTATTTATCTCTTCCCACTTTACTTATTGTTGGATGGAGAGTGCCGTGTATCAGTTCCTTTTGGAAGCTCGAATTCCCACTCAATTATGGTTATCCCATTTTTCGAAGTGGATGTCGACTCCTCTAGTTTACTGAAAGCCGGTTTACCCCATCTTTTACTTTATGCATGGTGGAAAGTGTCATGCAATGGTTCCACTTGGACGCTCGATTTCCTACTCACTCTTGGTAATTCCAATGTGTCGTAGTAGATGGTCGACTCCACTTGGCGACTTGACGCTGGTTTACCCCATCATTTTCTTTATAGTCTCAGATTATATTTTAGAGTACTCGTAAAATGGTCATAAATTAATATTATCCCTTTTCTTCCCCACTTCTTTAATCCAACCCCCGTCACACACTGGTTCACAGGAATCGGGGCGTGACACAAGGGGAAGTGATTCAAGGTTAGTAACAAACTTGCACTTGAATCCTCAGAGATTCACGGGCTCTCGAGAAGCCTTACAATAACAAATTTTTACTACAAAAACTTTACAACCTTACAACTCAATCTAACACAATAGATTTAGTTTTGGGATTTTTGGGTTTTCGTAAATGATAATCCTTTACAATGAAGATCACAAGTAAAGGGATAAGGATTCTCGAAGCTAGGTTATAGATAAGTGAAGTTGAACCTAGAAAGAAAGTAGTTGCAATACTTAAGAGAATTATTTCTTGAGCACACGCTAAAGGAAAACACTTTGAAAGAACTAAAAGAATGTAAAGAATAATTTGCTTGAGTTCTTGCGAGTATTATGCTTGAATTGTTTGTACGTGCGTTAGTTTTAGTGTGTGCAACTCCTTCTATTTATAGCAATAGGAACCCTACTTCCAGTGGGAGAGAAGTGATGCGTGTTCCTCACATTCCCGTGAATTATGGGAAGGTTGTTATTTGTCAGATGCTTTATCATCGCCTACAGTACTGGGAAAGTCACTGCATGGTGGTTGAATCAGGGTATGGCGGTCTGATTAACACATATTTTATGTGCATGTTGAGTGTATTTGAATGTGTTTGAGTCTCGATTTATGTGCTTAAATGTTAGAAATGCTAGGGTTTCTTAACTTGTAGCATACTTTTTACAATTCTCGTTTCCTTTCGGTTTTTGATCCATTTTTGTAAGAATTGGAATAGTATTCATGTGGCTAAGGATCGAAGGCTGGAAACAAGGAAGAATCGAACTTAATTAGGGTGAAACCTAGGTTTGAAATGTGGAATTTAAATCTATAGAGTTAGGGTTTCACTAGTTTGATTTCAATTATGTTTTCCTCATTCTCTCGAGTCTCTTTATGCTTTTTACAGGAACAATGGAGAACTCATTTGGCCAATTTGATCATTCCATGTCGAAGAGGGGTTCGTTAGGAGTCCATAGCAAAAAGTGGATCAAGAATCGGAGTTCGGACGAGGGAGAACGAGCGAAAACGGTGGAGCTGCGCAAAATGGCCGAACCGACGGCGACCCGGACGGCGACCGGCTGGACCGCCGGCCAGGCCAACGGCTGGCCGGCTGAGGGGCAGCAACCCAGGCGGCAGCCGGCCAGCCCACCGGCTAGGTCGCCGTCGGCCCTTTTCTTGGTATTTTGACCGAGTTAGTTCGTCTAACTCGGTCCAACTCGACCCAAAACTCACTTATTATGTATTTAAACCCAAAATCTTCCTATTTTGTGGATCGTTTACATATTTTAACATTCTTAGAACCCTAAAAACATTTCCCTCTTTCCTTTTTAGTATTTTGAAAATTGTTGAAGATTTATGTTGAAGATTTGAAGACCCATTCCACTATTCTCTTCCTTATTGAATTCTCTATCTTTTAAGCATGATTTTATTTACTTTCTATGGTTTAATTCCTTCAATTATGTCTAACTAAATTTCCTTTGGTTCCAATATATGAAGATATGATCTAGATCACTAAGTTTTTGGGTTTTGTTGTTGGATTTACCTTCTAATTCATATGTCTTGTGGTTTGGGACTTAATTTTATTGCATGATTGATTGGCCATCATTGAGTGCATACAAGGTGTTTGGTTAAATTCTTAGGAGGCTTTAGTTCATAACACTTGGAATCAAATCACACCATACTAGTAATTCTTGCTAGTAGGAGCTTCTAGATAAATAATTGAGCTATTTAGAGTTAATTTATGCATCTTGAAACCTAGCGGAGATAGATGTCATAGGTTAATCTACTAATATTGATTGCTTCGAGAGAAGAGTTAATGTTTACTATATATAGAACTCCCATATGAATTAGATTAAAATGGCTAATCCTAACAAATTCTAAAACCTAGGCCTCTAGTGATTATCGAATTATATTTGGAACCAAGCTTTCTAATATTGTTTGTTAACTCTTTTTATTATTTGTTCTCTAGTTTGTTACTTACTTTATATTTCTCATTAGCTAATCAAAAACACAAAAACATGTCACTTTTAAGCTTGAATAGTAGTTAGATAATTGGATTACTACTTGAATCTTAAACGACCTAGCATTCCTTGTGGATTCGACTCGATTATACTATAATCGATTATTATTGCTCTCTACCCTCACCCCTAAAGTGAGGGCGGACCAATTTTTGGCGCCGTTGCCGGGGAATGCTTAGTTTGAGTTTCAATAGTCGATTTGATTATTGAGTTACTAATTCAAGCATTGTTTCTTTTAATTTTTGTTTTGTAGGTATATGCACACAAGATCCAAAGGAAGACTCGTTCAACCTTTGATCTTGAATTTTGAAAGAAGGTATAGAAGAAGGAATTCGAGTGAAGATCACGAAATGGCTAACAAAATCAAGCAATGGAAGCTCTTATGAGAGAAATGGAGGAGTTTAGAGCATGGAAGGATGAGCAAGAAAGGAGGGCAAATGAGGCTCAACAACCTCCTCTTAACCAAATGTTTGAATCTCCCACGGATAAATTTCAAGGAGGAGCATGGGGACCTCGTGTCAATAAAAATAATTTTGAGATAAGGACCGGCCTTATCCAAATGGTCCAATCCGAACAATTTGGAGGGAGGCCCGATGAAGATCCTAATGCTCATTTGAGCACATTTCTTGAGATATGTGATACGGTGAAGTATAATGGAGTTCCGGAGGATGCCATTAGGATGAAGCTCTTTAACTTCTCTTTGAGGGATCGTGCCAAAGAGTGGTTCAAAAACCTTGATAAGAGCGAGATCACTACATGGGAGAAGTTATGCAAAGCTTTCCTCGCCAAGTATTTCCCTCCGTCAAAAGCTCAAAGGCTCATCTCGGAAATCTCTCATTTTTCACAACACGTTGATGAAACATTATTTAAAGCATGGGAGAGGTATAGGGACTTGCTACGCAAATGCCCTCAACATGGCTTTAGTGAAGCACAACAAATCGTCAACTTCTATAGTGGTCTTTCTCCCCATACAAGAAGTATAGTTGATGCAACCTCCGGTGGTTGCCTTGTGAATCGGAATGCCAAAGAAGCTCTTAGGATCATAGAGAAGATGGCATCCAATAGTTATCAATGGCCAATGGAGATAGGGCCTACAAAGAAGGTGAACTCGGTCCTTGAGGATGCAAGGTACGATGCTTTAGCCTTGGAGCTTACCAATTTGAAGAAAACATATGAAAATGAAAGGAAAGCTCAAATGCATGGTGGTTACTCTAGAGGGACTTTGGAGTTCAATAGAGATGAAAATGTGAGTTATGTTAATCAAAGTCCTTATGGCAATTACAACAAGTAAGGTTTTCAAGGATACCAAAGGGGATTTCAAGGCAATCAACAAGGTGGTTATTCAACAAGGAGACTATCAAGCCTACAATCCCAACACTAGGAATCATCCCAATCCCTCTTATGGAAATCCTAGCAATGCTCAAGTTTCACATTCCAGATTGTCCTTTTCTCAAGGGATAATTGAAGAACCGAAGAAGACATCTCCTTCTATTGAGCAACTTGTCCAACAAATGGCAAATCAACAAAGCTCGTTTATCTCACAAACCGGGCAAAAGGTTAATGCGTTGGAAAATTTGCTCACCTCCTTGACAAAGCAAGTGAAGATGATGGAAGGTCAAATTAGCCAAATGGCTAACCAAGTTATCACTCAACTCAAGTTCGGAGAATCCTCTAGCAAGGCTCAAGAAAATTCGAAGCAACATTGCAATGCAATTCATGTGGTGAGTGAGATATCTTCCAAACCCTCACAAGAGATCCAAGAGGAGAAGAAGCCATATGTGCCATTCTATATGAGGAAAAAGTGGGGAGGTCAAAGCGTCCCTCCTTGGGATCTGTCTCACGATCATAGCCTTTATGAGAAGGAATGGACATTAAAGAGTTTTGCTAATGATATATACTTCGTGACGGTCCCGGATTATTGGCCTCCTTTGGAAGATGTTGAAAGCAAGTCGAAGGAAGAGATTCATGAATATCATAAAAGGATGAAGCTCAACAATGGAATTCCATGGTCGGAGGACAAGAATTTGATGGAAACAAGAAGAGGTGCTTATTATGTTTCCGAGATAAAGAAGTTACTTGGAGAAGAGAAGTTTAATGAGAAGGCAAAGTTCTACAAGAAACCACAAGGTACTACTCCTACTTCAACTCCAAAAGCTTCTCAAGATCAAGTGGAACCGAATTTCTTGGATAATCTAACATCTTCCATTAAGCCTATTGATGAGAATTTGCATGAGAAGAAAGGTGATTTGTTAGATGCATTCAAAAAATTGGAGATAAATGCTTCTTTGATTGATTTGTTGAGTAAAATTCCGGATCATGAGAGATTCTTGGAGGATGTGGTTAAAAAGAAAAGGAAATTTGATAAGGGTGAAACCATTATGTTGTCGGAGGAATGTAGTGCTCGTCTACAAAAGAAGATTCCAAACAAAAAAGGGGACCCCGGGAAGTTCACTCTACCTTGTGAGATAGGAGGCCAAGCTTTTAGGAATATCTTGTGTGATTTGGGCTCGGGTGTGAATTTGATGCCCCTTTCCATTTTTCATCGTTTAAAGATTGGAACTCTTAAGCCCACTTCACTTATTCTCCAAATGGCGGATCGTTCAATATCCTATCCAAAAGGTATTGTGGAAGATGTACTTATAAGAGTTGGAAAACTCATTTACCCGGTGGATTTCGTAGTCCTCGACATCCCGGAGGACCGGGATATTCCGATGATTCTTGGAAGGTCCTTCTTAGCCACTAGTCGAGCCCTCATTGATGTTTTTGAAGGGAGTATCACCCTTCGAATGAATGAAGAGAAGGCAACATTCCACACGTCGAGTGTTTTGGATGATCCGGAAGAGTCAAGAATGGATGAACCGGAGCTTGAAGAACTTGATGATGGGTTGGCATTTGATCGAGGTTGGAAGTCATTTCAAGTCCCTTGAAAGGGCAATGAGGTATCGTCGAGCTAACGACGTTAAACTAAGCGCTCGTTGGGAGGCACCCCAACAACTATCTCTTTATTCTTCATTTTTAGTTAGTTTTAGTTCATTTTTTGTTTTTTGATCTTTGTTTGTGATTAAGTCATTTTTCTTAATTTGTCTTTATTTTTGTGATTGGAACAAATGAGGGAAGAGAATCAACTAATCAAGCAAGCAACGGAGTGAAAGGATTTCAAAACCATCATCAACCTAGCTTTGGACCATTGTAAGTGTAATTTAAATTTCTTATTATTCTTCCCTCCAAACTCATTTTAGACCTTATGTTCTAAAATAAGTTTGGGGGAGGGGGGTAAGATAAGGAATTTAAATTACTTTACTTTTGATATTTTTCAAGCTTCTATTTGATGTGTTTGTTGATTATATGCTTAGGCTTGCTTGATGATTGTGGTTGATTGGAGTTAAATGGGTGATTTTTGCTTATTTTGGTTTGGTGATGAGTTTGGGTCGATGAGCTTAATTGATGGAAATTCCTTCTTTGGTTGTTTGTTTTTATTGTTTGAAGTTTTGTTGGAGTTTACATGGAGAATCTTTGGTGATGGTGATTTGGTTGATTGATTGGAGCTTGAGTGCGAAATTTTTTGGAAAATTGAAAAGTTTTTAAGTTGAATAATGAATGAATGCTTGCATGTGTGAATGTGAAAGAACGTGTTTAATTGCTCAAGTGCATATGGGTGAGATGCCAATGATTGATGCTAAAATGGTGACATTTTTGAAAGTTCTCAAGTTTGAGTCAATAATGATTAGGGTTATTTCACTTGAATAACTTGGGAGGATTGATCTTAGGCACTTAGGCCCTAGACAAAAAGGTTGAGAGGATTTTGAGCCTTAAAACTATGCATTTTACATAGTGAATATCCTTTCTTGAGAGCTTGATCTTGTATTGCATATTCTTTACTAGAACTTGCCTTGAAACTCTTGTTAGAAGTATTACATGTTTGCATGATTAGGAGATGATCTTAGGCCATCATTGCATAGCCCAATTTCCCTAAACACTAACTTATCTTTCATTATCATTGTCGTCCCATTTTGAGCCTTGAATAGAGCCTTTTCTTCTTAAACCGGATGATAGGGGGTGAAGGATGGTTAAGGGAACCTTGGTGAAGGTTGAAAATGCATGAAAAATGGTGAGTGATGGTGAAAGGTCTAGAGATTGATTTTGAAATGAAAGGGCACTCTTATAAGCTCAAAGTTAGAATAGAAAAGAATAAGAACAAAATTCTTGTTGAAAAAAAAAATGTAAGAACAAAGATCTTACAAGAAAAAGAGAAGAATAAGAGCATAAAGGAGTGTTTCTTTAGATATTTGGTAGAAGCTTGGGTTCATTTGATAAAAAGGGGTTGGACAAGGTGGAAGATGAAGAAATTCATACTTAGAAAGGTGAAGAAAGGGGGTAAGGGTACTTGAATGAAAATTGAAGTCACTTAACCTAAAATTCCCTACCTTAACCAATGTCCCTACATTACAAGCTTAATAAAGACCTTTTTTATCCTAATTTGTGCATGCATTGTAGTATTGGGAACTTGAGTTGATAGGCAAGATTATGGTTAAAGATGTGTATTGCATGATTTCGATGAGTGTTTACCATTTCCATATATTGAGGGATCGAGTGATACACATGTTCCTTGAGAGGTCTAGAGTTTAAGATGCTTGAGTGATTGAATTCTAAGTTAGGATAGTGGTTGATCTTATGAATGTTTGGTTTGACTTGAGAATTTCCTTGAACTAAAATGGTGTTTGAGGTGATATGAGGCATCGAGGAACTCAAAATGCACACTCCATACGTGTTAAGTGTTTTGATTGTTCGTTTCATTGTTCGGGACGAACAATGGCTTAAGTTTGGGGGAGTGATTAACACGTATTTTATGTGCATGTTGAGTGTGTTTGAGTCTCGATTTATGTGCTTAAATGTTAGAAATGCTAGGGTTTCTTAACTTGTAGCATACTTTTTACATTTCTCGTTTCCTTTCGGTTTTTGATCCATTTTTGTAAGAATTGGAATAGTATTCATGTGGCTAAGAATCGAAGGCCAGAAACGAGGAAGAATTGAGCTTAATTAGGGTGAAACCTAGGTTTGAAATGTGGAATTTAAATCTATAGAGTTAGGGTTTCACTAGTTTGATTTCAATTATGTTTTCCTCGTTCTCTCGAGTCTCTTTATGCTTTTTGCAGGAACAATGGAGAACTCATTTGGCCAATTTGATCATTCCATGTCGAAGAGGGGTTCGTTAGGAGTCCATAGCAAAAAGCGGATTGAGAATCGGAGTTCGGACGGGGGAGAACAAGCGAAAACGGTGGAGCTGCGCAAAATGGCCGAACCGACAGCGACCCGGACGGCGACCGGCTGGACCGCCGGCCAGGGCGCCGGCTGGCCGGCTGAGGGACAGCATTCTCGGGGACCTAGGCTGCAACCCAGGCGGCGGCCGGCCAGCCCGCCGGCTAGGGCGCCGTCGGCCCTTTTCTTGGTGTTTTGACCGAGTTAGTTCGTCTAACTCGGTCCAACTCGACCCAAAACTCACCTATTATGTATTTAAACACAAAATCTTCCTATTTTGTGGATCTTTTACATATTTTAACATTCTTAGAACCCTAAAAACATTTCCCTCTTTCCTTTTTAGTATTTTGAAAATTGTTGAAGATTTATGTTGAAGATTTGAAGACCCATTCAACTATTCTCTTCCTTATTGAATTATCTATCTTTGAAGCATGATTTTATTTACTTTCTATGGTTTAATTCCTTCAATTATGTCTAGCTAAATTTCATTTGGTTCCAATATATGAAGATATGATCTAGATCACTAAGTTTGTGGGTTTTGTTGTTGGATTTACCTTCTAATTCATATGTCTTGTGGTTTGGGACTTAATTTTATTGGATGATTGATTGGCCATCATTGAGTGCATACAAGGTGTTTTGTTAAATGCTTAGGAGGCTTTAGTTCATAACACTTGAAATCAAATCACACCATACTAGTAATTCTTGCTAGTAGGAGCTTCTAGATAATTAATTGAGCTATTTGGAGTTAATTTATGCATCTTGAGACCTAGCGGAGATAGATGTCATAGGTTAATCTACTAATATTGATTGCTTCGAGAGAAGAGTTAATGTTTACTATATATAGAACTCCCATATGAATTAGATTAAAATGGCTAATCCTAACAAATTCTAAAACCTAGGCCTCTAGTGATTATCGGATTATATTTGGAACCAAGCTTTCTAATATTGTTTGTTAACTCTTTTTATTATTTGTTCTCTAGTTTGTTACTTACTTTATATTTCTCATTAGCTAATCAAAAACATAAAAACATGTCACTTTTAAGCTTGAATAGTAGTTAGATAATTGGATTACTACTTGAATCTTAAACGACCTAGCATTTCTTGTGGATTCGACTCGATTATACTATAATCGATTATTATTGCTCTCTACCCTCACCCCTAAAGTGAGGGCGGACCACGGTCTGCACCTTATCGTGACTTTTCTACCGAACTGCTCCGTTGAGCAATAACGTAATTACACGTGGACTGCAACTGCGGCGCATGTCAGAGTTTGAATTCAAACTGGAGGGTTGGTGAGTCAACGTATCATACTGATAATATGGACGCTTCAAGTTCAACTCTAGATCAGAGATGTTTTGGGTGAGCTGACTTGAGAGCGCTTCGTGTAACGCCCTGTATTTTTCTTAACTATCTCTAATGATTAATTAAGTAATTAATTTAGAATTATCGACTTCCAGAAATTAAAAGCTCTCGAATGTTTGATGAATGAATAATAGTAGAATCGAGTAGCAACTCGATATCTATAATTTATTTACACTTGAATAGCCGACCAAGTGCTCGGCTTAGTTATTCAATAAAGAAATAGTTTATAGCCTCGATTACTATTAGTAAGGGCCGATCGATTATGAGTAAATCGATTTAAGTGATCGGGCCAAGGCCCCAGTTTTTTTTTAAAAAAAGAGGACAGAGCCCACTAGCAGATTTATTGGGCCAAGGCCACGAGTATAATTAAAGGACCGAAGCCCTGTCTATTAGAATTAAACAGCTTTTTGGCCTAAAGCCATATTACAGTTAATTAAATAGAATAAAACAAAGTGAACAAGGGAGGGAACTAATCCCACCTCTCAGAATTAGTACTTGAGAATCTCCATTAATCTACAAATCAAAATACAGAACAGATAAAGCTACACTAGCAAACAAAAGTCTCTAAGCCTAAATTAGGAAGGCAAATCAGTCCCCTTTTGAGGCACTAGAACTTGGCACACTAGCTGTAGCAATAGCATCATTTCAATAGAAACCTGCAAGAAAAGAGAGATTAGTAGAATAAAACAAAGGAAGGGACTACTAAAACAAAGGAAGGGAAGTCAGCCTTGTGAAGCTTCAATCTCAGCTGCACAAGCAGCAACACTGCAGCAGCACCTGCAAGAAAAGAGAGTACTAGCTGCAAAGTAAAGACAAAAGAAGAGGGATCAAAGCCTGTAGCATAAAAACAAGTGACAAATCTGCAGAGCATCTCACAAGAGAACAAAAGAAACACAAAATAGGCTACTTTGAAGCACTACAATCAAGCCCCTAAGTCAACTAGCCCCTTCTATCACCGAAACCTCCACCAACGCCTCTATATACCACTCTCTACCCTCATTCCAACCTCCACACTTCAAACATTCACAAAACACAGAGAGAGAAAACTTGAGAGGAGTGAAGGAGAGAAAGAAACCACAGCAGCTAGGAAAAGACAAGGGGAGAAGCTAGCAACTACAGCCCTTCATCTTTAAGGTAATAACCTTAGAACATCAACTAGCCTAGCATGTTTCCATCCCTCAAACTAGGAAAAACAAGAACACACACAACATGCTTTTAAACTACAGCCTTAGAACACACAAGCACAAATAAGCATGCTACCTTCTTAACTCACGAGTTTAAACCCATCATGTTCTTCAAATTATGAGACTTCAAACTAGAAACACAACATAGCACGTACTGTAAATTCAAGAAATCCCAACTTAAGGACAAGAAGAACAATATACTTATTCAGTTTCAAAAACCATACTTAAGCGGTTAATGAAACGAAAGGTAATCAGCCATCAAGGACCCAAACCTAAGCTATAAGGAAAACTTAGTTTTAAAAAAAAAAAAATGAAATAAAAATAAAAATGAGAGAGGGAGAGCTAGCAGTGGCAGTAACGCGTAGCAGCCATCGTCGTCTGCGTCACGAAGCCGAAACCTGCAACAAAAAGAAAAATAAGTTAGAATTGAACCTCATTAATCAAATTAGTAACTCTAGTCGACCCCTTTTAAAAGAAAAAGCGAATAGAATCCGGATAGGGACGAATGTCCCCTAGTTCGAAAGAACTAGGGTTTTTAATGTATGGGCAAGCTCTAGATAAAGAGAAAGGAGGAGGAAGTTGAGGATTCGCAGGAGTTGCACCGCCGGAGCGGCAGCTGCCGGAAAAGAGGTACGCGCACCAACGAAACAAAGATCGTCGGATTCAAACCGAGGCTGCAGGGCAACGCTGAGGCAACGCCATCTCACCGCGGTGGCGGAGCCTTCTCCAGAAGTCGGAGACAACGTATCTCGCCAAAAAATGGTAAGAGAACGATTTCCCCAAAATTCTGGACCTAGGATTTTGATTTGGGGCAATAACGCCCATAATCAAAGAGAGACAGACGAAGATAAGGATAACCAAGGCCGACGGCGGCTCATTGACGGCAACACCGGTCAGAATCATCGGCCGCCAGCCAAAGAATCGCGAAGAAGAAGAATGCAGAGAAGAAGATCGCGATTTGAGAGAGAAATTATGCTGCATCGTGAATGAGGGTGAGAGGAGGGGCTAGAGCCTCTCTTAAAAACCGGGTCGGGTTTCGGGTCGCAGTTCCGGGCAGGGCCTAGTTTTGGGCTGGATCAGTGGAGTGGGCCGGTTGCCCTTTTATTTGGGCCAAGGGTTGATTAATTAAATTACAGGCCCAATTCCTAAATCATTTCGGACCAGACCCGACTAAATAAATCGTATTCCACCCTTAATTAAATCCCGATGATTCTAAACGAATTATTTTGCAGATTAGACTAATTAACTTAAGATAAGTTAATTAACCAGAATTTATTAACTGAGAGTTAATAATCAATCGTAATTGATTAAGCTAAACAATTATACAATTAAAATTAATTAGCCCAGTTTCACAGTAAATCAAAGATTGATTTATTGATAAAAATCTTATGAACCGTTCACATAACGGGATTTATAACTCGAGCTTAGATAACAGTAACCACGTTACTGGATTTAGAATAACCTCCGATCAGCATTTAAATTAAAATCTTAGATAATATTTTATTCGTTAGAATACGAATCTTACCTCGATTTTTAATCGAAGGGTACGCGAAGGAGGGGCAGTAGCAGAAGTAGAGATCAAGTCTCGTTGCAGTAGAGAAAGTAACGAGGTGGACTTTCTATAAAACAAAACATGTTTTATTAGATTAGTAGCTCTTTTAAAAGTATTGTCATGCCATAAATGTTTTCAGTTTTTGTATGATGCCTATCTGTTAAATGGCGCAAGGCCAATTCATAAATCGAATTCGGGTCCTTGAATGATCAGCTATTGTTCTTGGACTAGTGTACACATCGATCGTGTCATTCCAGATAGTGACCGAGTGAGGTGGCCACCTCCTCGGACACAACAAACTCAGATATGGTAGAATACTACAGAACTTAGTCTGCAGACGCTTTTAAGATAACTCAGTTTTTCGTGAACATAGGCCTTTCAAGAAAAACCCTATGCTTCACTATGAATGGCTTGACAATAAAATGTTTTGGGCAATGTGTCCACTGAGTACTTTGTACTCACGCCCTGTACATTATTTCCAATGTGCAGGTTGAGCAGGATGAATGAAGAGTGACCGGCGATGCTTTTGTCAATATTAACAAGTAGTATTAGTTGAAAATTTCTCTTGGTAATACATGTCTTCACACATGTATTCTCAAACTCATTTCCACTGTGTACACTCTGATACTTTTGAATCCTTCGATATGGTTGTAATTCAAGTCAGAATCATGACAAGTGGTGTCGTACTTAATTCCTTTATCATGACCATCTATCGGTGTTTGTTCTATAATATGTTCGTACCAAATTCCCAAATTCCCATCTTTTGTGAATTATTCGTTAATTCCTACCATAGTCACGAATCGCCGAGCTTAGCTATCGATTAGTAAAGTGCGGTCGTGACACTTCGCTTCTATTGAACGGAATCTCGCTCTAAGCATCTTTATTTGAAGTGTCTACATGACGCTTTGTCAAACTTTACTGCTGACGCCTTTACCGCAGGAGCCGCTTTGCTTCCTGACGCTTCGTGAACCCTGACTACTTCATCTTTAGTGCTTCTAGACTAAAACAAAAGCTTCCTAACATGCAAGTTTTGCTAAGTAGAACTTGTCTAGTTGTCACGACCGCACCTTGCTAAATAATTAGCTAAGCTTGGTAAATTTGTGACTATAAATATGAATATGAAATAATGGATAAATGGAGAACATCTCTTGAATAAACTCTCAATACAATCTTATTTATGGATAAATTGATATTTATAACTGATAAAGAAGAACAATGTTTGTCACAATCCTGACTCCGATTACATCTAAATCGAAAGGACTTAATAATATCAGTGGGTACACAGCGGAATATGGCTATAAATACATGTATGAAGACATGTATTACCAAGAGTATCAACAACTAAATCTTCACTAAATTGACAAAAGCTTCGCCGGTCACTCTTCTTCAACCTGCTCAACCTGCACATTAAAAATAATGTACAGGGCTAAGTACAAATTGTACTCAGTGAACACTTTGCCCAAAACTGATTTTATTGTCATCCATATACTGAGTGAAACATAGGATTTTTCTTAAAAGTCTATGTTCACTAAAATCTCTTAGTTCTCAAAAGTGACTGCGCAGTCTAATTTCTTTAGTAATCTACCATATCTGATCTGTGGTGCCCGAGGAGGTGGCCACCTCACTCGTCACCTGATCGATCATCACACCTGACGATTCGACCACTGTGTACACTAATCCAAGTATAGCAGCTGGCCATACAGAGACCCGAATTCGATTAAATAACATTGGCATAGCCAATAGCAGATAGGCATCATACAAAAACAAAATATTTTATGGCATGACAATACTTTAAAGAGCTATATCAACTAATAAAACATGCTTTGTTTTAAAAGAAAGCCCACCTCTTTTACTCTGCTTAACTGTTACTGAATTCTAGCTTCGTCTTGGCTACTGTTCCTTCTTCGCTCGACCTTGATGAAAGAATACAGTAAGATTCTTAACTCGAACGATAATAGCTTATCGAAATAATTCTAGATCTATGTCTCCTCGGAGGTCATTCTAAATTTTTAAGTGACGTCGTCACTAAGCTCGAATTATTATTCAAGTTATACGAACGGTTGGTTCGACTGTTTCTTAATAAATTAATTAATTGATTTATTTACTTAGAATTAAAATTAATTGAGACAATTCCTAGTAGTTAATTCTAATTGTATAATTGATTAGCTTAATCAATTAAGTCTTGACTATTAACCTTTAGTTAATAAACTTATTTCTTGGTTAATAACTTATTTCTATAAGTTGATTCTTTTAAGCTCGTAAAATAATTCACTCGTGAATTATTAATTTCAGGTGTAATATAATTTAATTAGTGATTCTTGAACCACAATATTATTAAGGTTGTGTTTATGAATTAATTAACTGAATTAACCGGCCTAAGGAAATCATAAAATCGGCCCAAGTGAATATTTAATCCGGCCCATGAAAATGGAAGACCCGGCCCAGTCCAGCTCCCTTCAGCACAACTACTCGGCCCGGATCCTAAATCCGACCCGGACCCCGACCCGGCTAGAAACAAAACCCCCCCTCCTTCCCCATTTTTGATCGGGGCTCGTTTCTCTCTCTCTCTCAAATCTCTCGCGATTCTTCACCATCTTCTCCGGTCACCCCCTTCGCTGTACCGATGGCCGGCGCCGTTCTCGAGCTGTCGTCGTGTGCGACGGCTCTGTTCATCACCTCCCTCACGTTCTTGGTTAACTCGCCCCAATTTTAAATCCCTAAATCGAAATTGGGGAAGAGTTCTCCTCTCTCGATTTCTGACTAGAAAACGCCGTCTCCGGCTTCCATGGTCGATTTCCGGCATTTTTCTATCTCCGGTGTGCTCCTTCGGCTGCGGTGAGACGGCGCCATTTCGTCGCAACTCCCGTAGACCCGACTCCCTTCGGATTTCGATCCAAAAATCAAAATCCCTAAACCTATGGTTTAGGGGACATTCGTCCCTTACTCACATCTTTCCTTTCCGGCGGCGTCGAGGTTGCCGATGCGTTGATGGCTGTGCTATTTCAGTGCCGGCGCTGGTGATGGCGATTGCACTTCGCCATCTTCCTTTCTCTTCCTATTTCTATTTTATTAACACGTTAATGTTAAGGAAGCTACCGACTCTCCGGACCCTTCTCTATTTTTGCAGGTTAGATGATGCGACGAGGATGATACCACCGCTGCTGCTATTTGCTGCCGTCTCTCTCTCCGACCAATCTATCTGTGCCATCAAGGCTTCGACCCTCGACGGAGGTTCAAATTCTCGCCTTCTCTCTTTTTATTGATCGAGTCTTTAATGCGAAACGTGCTCCTTAAGTTTAAATCTATGCTTAGATTTTAGGATTTTCGGTGTGAACTTTTATGAATGCTTACTGTTCTTAGTTCTACGTTAGGAGTTCTTAAGCACTTGCTTGTATGAATTGAGATTATGGATTCCTTCGAATACACATTCTGATTTTGGAGTTCGATTATGCTCTTCTTTCTCTTCTCTTTACTAAGTTAAAGGAACTAGTTCTCTGTTTTAGTCTTGAACGAAGTTCTGGGTTTTGATTGCTGTTTCATGTTCTTATGCTTATCTAGCTCATACTCAATAGGTTTATTACTAGAAGGGAGTACAACAGCATGCTTTGTGTGTGTTCCTTATGTTTCTAGTTTGGATATTCGTAAGGAAAGCATAGTAGTTTTTGCTCAACTAATCAGTCTTAACATGCTTGTGAGCTCAAATCTGAATAGGAAGGATAACATGCTTCTAAGACTTGAATGATCTAGTAATTGGTGATGTTACCTTAATCAAGTGGAAGTTAGTGGTCTATAACTCTTGTGCTAGAGTTGTGGCTGAGGTAGAATGGTTAGAGCTCTGCCTCTTGCGTTCCTCCTCCTACTGCAGCTTTTTCCTTTCTCTCAGTTTACCTCTTATCTCTCTAAGTGTTTAAATTTGGAGTGTATGGAGTGTGATAGTGAACTGAAGTAAGGAGGTGTATATAAGCTGTGTAGTTGGTTTAATTCTCTGCAAGATCTTTCCCAAATCTTACTTTAATAAGGGTTGCTTTTAATTATTCTACTGCAGGTTTTTGGGGCTTAAAGTGGCTGCTCCATACCTTCTTACTGTAGCAGATTTTTGGGGACTTAAAGTGTTGCCTGCTGCTGTTGTTAGAGGGGGTTGCTACTATTGTTAGAGGGGATGGGTTGTTGCAGGGAAAGATTTGGTGTTCCCTTTCAGATTTGGAGCGTGTAGACTTCCCTTTTCTTTTCTTTTTTTCTTTTTTTTTTGTATTAGTATTAATAAAAGTCCAAGAGTAGCCAACAATTGTTGACTTGGGAAAACTTGTAAATTAAATCCTTTTTGTTTGCTAATTAAATCATAGCTATGATTTGTAAATGGTTCAGCTGTTAGGTCACTTCTATTTTAATTGGGTTTGGCCCAATATTTTATGCGTATTTACATAATGGGCTTGGCCCAGTCAAACTTGTAAATGGCCTCGGCCCGTTATCGAACATTTAATATATATATATATATATATATATATATATATATATATATATATATATATATATATCTCGTGAATTCTTAATTGAAACTCTAAAATCGCTTTAATTGTTTAACTATTAAACAAAGCAATAATTTACTACTTGTTAAAATACTGAATTCAAGTGTCTACTCGATTTATCTGCCAATTAACTGAAACACATAGGGGGTCAAGTAGCTACTCGATTATTTAATAGCGAACTAAGAATTATTATCTGATCAAGTGGCTACTCGATTTTAAGTAATTCTTCTATACCCAAGCGATATTACATTGCTAAGAGCGAATGATTATCCTATTTTCAATTTTAAGGTAGATAGAAAATACGGGGCGTTACACTAGTTCATCAAGGAATAATAAGGAAAATATTCTAAAGAGAATTTTGGAATCGAATCAAAACAAATTGTTCATTAACTTGATTCAAGTTCCCCCTTAACATAATATCCCAACACATAAGATTAACTTCCTTGTCATTCAACAATTTATGCATAGAAATTAGCTTGAACATTTTCATTTAATGTCAAGTTGTCCCTAGAATCCAGTTTATCTTAACATATGATAGGCTTTCTAGTAATTGAACATTTAATTACTAAAGATCGCTAATATCATAATTTTTGTGGATAATAATGAATTTGAGAAATTCATTGTGATCCAAATTCAATGATGTCACATCACATGAGATATTATTATTATTATTATTATTATTATTATTATTATTATTATTATTATTATTATTATTATTATTATTATTATTATTATTATCGATTGTTTATAAATTTTCATATAAATTAAAACATCATGTATTTAAAATAATTTAATTTTGATAAATTTGAGTACTGAAACAAATTCGTCAAGAAAACAATATATTTATCAACAATAATTAACTTACTTTACTCTAACAAAGTTCGCCATGATCAACAAATGTAATATGTTGACACATAAGGTAAAAGCTTACTTTTTTCCCCCTTATATAAGGTATAAAGCGGTTTTTTCTTTTATCTATTGGAATTTATGTATTGATTTATTTGAAAGTCGGAACGATAAGAATTTGGTGAAATTAAAGTTCATTGAATCAATTGAAATTCTAATGATTGGGAAATTAAGATATATATATATACTTGCAAAAACTTTCCTACGAAATATATTATATAAAATAAATTTTCATAATATAGTTGAAAATAGTGTAATCGGATACGTATGAATCATTAAATTAGTATATTACTATGAAATAATTAAAGATATATATTAAATTAAATATACATAATAATTAGATTAAAATATTGATTAATTAGATAAAATTATGAGAATTTAGCAAAATAATCAAAAAAATTCAAAATTGATTGAATTTTATTTTGCTATTATATAGATATAGATACTTTGTGGAACAGTAGATCATTAACTCATTTTCATATTATATTTTTTCATTTTCAAATTATAATTCATCTAAAATAATGTTGGTTCTTTAAGAGCATTCCCAATGCCACACCCTAAATGTGGGATCTCTCCCATTTTTCCGGTGGAGAGATCTCACTCTCAAAATCGGCCCCAATGCACGGGATCTCTCCCGGGTTCTCTCCGATTTTTTTTTTAATTTTTTTATTCAACTTTTTTTATTTGTTTAATCTTTTTAATTTCAATCTATATTTTGATTTTGGTTTCGCTTTCGATTCAGATTTATTGAATTTAACTCTAAACTAAAATATTTGAAACTAATTTAATTTATTGAATTCAAATACTAGACATTACATTAAATTATAATTAAAAAAAATGCCAAAATTACAATAGAAGGGATTATTTTCAAACTAATCTCTTCAATTCCGCCAAGAGCTCACGATGATCCTACAATTCCTCCGGCATCATTCTGCTCTTATCTGTCACATTGGCCTTCTGATAATTTCTTACGCTTTTGAACGTTGGTAGTTAGCTTTAGCCTTTGCCCACTCTATGAAAGGATTGATTTGCTTCGGTCGTTGTTTGAACTAGAGAGACATTCAATTTCTCGGGGAAGCCTTCTAGTAGAACACTTGCGGTAGCTTTCCCCTTGTTGCGAGCTTGGGTGTAATATCCCGAATTTTCGTATTAAATTTAATTTGTTAATATAAGTCTCATATGAAAATAAAGAGATTTTCTTTTATATATAATACAATAGAATAATTTTGATATATATAAATAATATATATATATAGTGCTACGTTTATGGTATATATATATACTAGGATAGATTTTTATCTATGTAATTATATAATATAAAGTACTATACCTAGATACTATTAATTAGCATTTTAATAAATATGCATGTACATATACAATGCACGTAGAGTATATGTAGGGAAATGTATTTATCTATTATGTCTATATAGTATATAATTAATTTATATAGCTATTGCTCTTGATGAAGATAAATGATAACAAGTATACATATATATTATGTTTGTAGGCCACATCTATGATATTTATCTAGAAGAAGATTACGTGACATCTTCTTGTTGATCTAGAGTGGTGATTAATTAAGCTTGTATAGTTTTGGTGACAAAATGAATATAGCCTTGATGAATAAGCAAGTGAAACTATCCTATAAATACTTATTAGAAAGTCTTCATTTTGTAATCAGATTTCTCGATCATATTTCCTTTCCTTTATACTTTTATATTTTCTCTTACCTTACACGTCATATTTAAATTATTATTTGAATCCCTACTACACAAAAAAGGATTGGGGCAAAAAATATTATACCTCTCTAAACATAAGAAAACCAAATTTTACCCCCCAACTTAACAAAACACAAATTTTACCCAATTTACATGTGACTTTCCTAAACTACCCCTACTTTGAAAATTCACCCAATTTCAAATTCCCCCCAAAACCCACTACCCACATCTCCCTTCACTCTCATTCTCCTCATTTTCACTTCCGTTCCTTCCTCTCCAGCCCTAACATCGATCTTCGCCCCACCGTCTCTCTCTCTGTGCTTCGACGAGCTCCGGCGAAGCCTAACCATGTCCGTCCATCCGCTCAACAGCAGCAAAAAAGAAAAAAGAAGAAGAAGACGGCCATCTAGGGTTTTGTTGCTTTTTTAGCCATTTTTTGGCCAAATCTGAATGTTTGTGATGCAATTGACCACTGGGCTTTGTTCCCCTCGAAAGGACGAAAAGATGAAGGGGTGGTTCGCTCATTTTGATGGAGAAACAATGGAGAAATACGCCGGAGATGATGAAGCTGTCGGAAAATCGCGAGTTGTACGGTAAGAAATAGTAAGAAATCAAATAATAGGTAAGAAATCGTGAGTTGTGTACACAGTGGTATGAAACAATGTCAATTCTTACCATATAGAGTTTGCAATAAGAATTGACACTATTCTTATATATGGACCGCAAGAATTGTATAATTTCTTACATATGAATCACAATAATTGGATCATTTCATACATAATCATACACAAAAATATGCGCATCATTTATTCGATGTCAATCTAGTTAGAAATGAATCAATTCTTACATATCGATCGCAAGAGTTGATCATTTCTTACATAATCATACACAAAAAAGATGTCCACCATTTTTTCAATATTAATCTAGATAGAAATGTATCAATTCTTACATCTAGATATACTCCGGAACGATAAGAATTGACACTATTCTTACATGATTTACTCGGGGACGACTCCAGAATCACATCTTAAAAACAATGACAAAAGTAAGAAATGTACGAATTGACATCAATTAACATCAATTAGTACTTATGTACGAATTGACATCGATTGGCATCAATTAACATCTCGATTAACATCAATTTATGAAATCCGATGCTAAGGAGAGAGAGAGAGACGTAAATTCGAAGGGATTATATGTTGGGATTTGAAGGAATATATATATTCATTCAAAAGGTTTGCAATAAGAATTGACACTATTCTTACATGATCTTGTCAGTGACGATTCCAGGACTACATCTTAAAAACAATGACAATAGTAAGAACAACATCAATTCGTACTTATGTATGAATCGACATCAATTAACATCTCGATTAATATCAATTCGTGCATACATATAGTAAGAATTGCATCAATTCTTACTTATAGATGAGACGAATTGCATGTCTTTTTTCTTTTTTTTTTAACCTCAATACTATTTTTGGATGCATTAAGATTTGACATTGTTTTCTAAAGTTGTAGTTATGTAACTATACCTATGAGTGGTATAATTTTTTATCCATGAATTCTTACCGGTCAAATAAAATCTTTCATGCCTCATGAATTCCTACCTATCTGATTAAATTCTTATCTATATAAATGAATTCTTACCACTAAATTGGATCATTTCTTACATAATCATACACAAAAAATATGCGAACCATTTATTCGATGTTAATCTAGATAGAATGTATCAATTCTTATGTATCGAACGCAAGAATTTGATCATTTCATAGATAATCATACACAAAAAAAATACCTTTGTTATTTTTACTGTTATCTCTTGAATTCATACCTTTATAATTGGATTCTTACTTGGTTATCCATGAATTCTTACCGGTCAAACAAAATTTTTTCATGTCTCATGAGTTCTTACCTATCTGATTGAATTCTTATCTATATAGATGAATTCTTACCATGTTTTTGCATCTTCTTACCATGAAATTGTCATTTCGTGTTTATAATCATTTAGGGTTTGAAGAATTCCAGAAACAAGAACACTAGTGTAGTTGTACAACTAATCCTTTAAAATATATATATATTCCTTCAAATCCCAGCATATAATCCTTCGAATTTGCGTCTCTCTCTCCCTCTCCCCTAGCATCAGATTCCATAAAAATATAACAAAAAAAAAATGCTTAAATCCGAAAACCTAAAAATGACTCTTATCATAAGAATTTGACCATTTCTTACCTCTACCCCATAAGAAATCATCAATTTCTTACCTCTACCGCCGTACAACTCGCGATTTCCGGCATGCTTCATCTTCTCCAGCGTGTTTCTTCCTCGTTTCTCCACCAAAATGAACGAACCACCCCTTCATGTCTTTGTCTTTTCGAGGAGAACAAAGCCCATTGGTCAATTGCATCCCAAACATTCGGATTTTGCCGAAAAATTGCCAAAAACAGCAACAAAACCCTAGTTTCCCAAAACCTCCCAAAACAACTCCGGCGAGGATGAACAGATCTAAGAGGGGAGGATGAGCAAACCGAAACCCTAACTTCTTCATCTTCGATCTCCATCTCATCCTCGTCCATCAAATCCCCAACCTTACTGTTGGCATCCTTGACCACTGCTCATTCAGGCGCTTATGTTGGAGGCTGCCGCCGCCGGTGAGAGAAAGGGAGAAATGAGGGTGGATGAATTTTGAAGTGAAAGAAAGGAGAGAGAAAGGAGGAATGAGAAAGAAGGAGGATATCTGCGTGTTGTGTGCATTTGTGTGAGGGAAGAGAGAGGATATAAAGTTGAAGAAAGAGAAGAAACACAAAAAATAGGGGTATATTTGTCTAGACACATGAAAGTTGGGTATATATTGTGTTTTGTTAAGTTGGGGGTAAAATTTAGTTTCTTTATGTCTACTAGGGTATGTTGTTGTATTTCCTCAAAGGATTCGTTACTATAAAGAATTGTAGAAGAATGATTTGAATTTAGATTCGCTCGTTACGAGTTCAACAGATTACATATGACATCTCAAGTTATCAGGTGGGGCTTTATTTTCAAGTAGTATTTATGAGATTTAATTTTCAAAAGTATTATTTGAGTTAGTAAGCTCTACATGAGATTATCCATGAAAATGTTTTTGTGCGGTCTATCTATTTAATGCTTCTACCAGTTAAGCAATCGTGGTTTTTGGTTGATCTAAAACACTAGCTAAGGATTTGTGTACACTTAACCCAGAAGTTCGGTGGGTTGATCACCATCTGTCTTCTGTTGGACATGATAGAGATCATGTCTGGGTTAAGCGTCTCGGTGATCCGCCCTACCTTTGATGGTAGGGAGATGCAATAATAATCGATGTGTATAATCGAGTCGAATCCACAGAGAATGCAATGGCGAATGAGATTCAAATAGTAATCTAGTTACCTAACTACTATCCAAGCTACCAACAAACATGTTTTTGTGTTTTTGATTGCTTAATGACAAATGAAAAGTAATTAACAAGTTTAGAACTTAACTAAATAAGTAACAAATAGCAAATGATATAAAATCAATAGGAAATGCAAGTGACTCCAATTATACTTCAATTAGGTCTAAGTGATAGGGATGTGACACTCTAACTAGAATTAGCCATTTTAATCCAATTTCATGTGGGAAACCTCCTAAGTATGATCCACTCAATTACTCATTGTAATGAAATCAAGTAAATTAATGAAAGACCTAATTCCTACTAAGATATTAATCAATTCATTAACTCCCAATAGATCATGGAGTTCCTTAACCCTACTATACTCTAGCATGCAAATCTCTTGATCCTAGCATCTAATCTAAGCCTCCTAAGCATTAGATCAAACACTTGGTATGCAACTATGGTGATCAATCATAATTACATAATAAAACATAGCCCCAAAAGAAATGAACATGAAATTAGAAGGTAAATTCACAATTAGAGCCTAATCCCATCACTTATCCCTAA
This sequence comes from Mentha longifolia, assembly GCA_001642375.2. Classification (NCBI taxonomy): domain Eukaryota; kingdom Viridiplantae; phylum Streptophyta; class Magnoliopsida; order Lamiales; family Lamiaceae; genus Mentha; species Mentha longifolia. The sequence continues at coordinate 32,415,022 of CM038112.1, forward strand.
TCTACATATAATTGGAATCACAAAGGAGATTAGCTAGACATGATTAAAGAAATTAAACCATAAAAAGTAAATGAAATCATGCTTAAAAGAAATAAAATTTCATAAGGAAGAAGGAAATGGTCTTGAATCTTGAATCCAGAAAGTAATGCTCTCCAAATCTTCAAAATACTAAAAAGGAAAGAGAAAAATGTTTTTAGGATTCTAGCAATATTAAATGTGCCAAAAGATCCTTCAAAAATGTAAGAATTTGGGGTTAAATACATTAAAAACCATGTTTGGGTCGAATTTGGTCGAACCGGGACGAAACGGGACGAACCGGCGCAAATCTCGCTCAACCGGCGGTCCAAGGGTGGGGCACCGGTGGTCCAATGGACCGCCGGTGGCTCTGTGGTAAACGGCGGTTCAGGTGCGGTGAACCGGCGGCCAGTGGACCGCCGGTTTGGGTTGCCGGTTTGCCGCCCATCCGTCCTCTCTTGCGCAATGTTTTCGTTTTCGCTCGTTCTCTCTCGTCCAAACTCCGATTTATGAACCGCTTTTTGCTACGGCTTCCTAACGAACTCCTCTTCGACATGGAATGATCAAAGTTGCCAAATGAGTTCTTCATCAATGCAAAAAGACACAAAGAGACTCGAGAGAATGAGGAAAACATAAATGAACTTGAACTTGTGAAACCCTAACTCTATAAATTCAAATTCCATATTTTTAACCCTAGGTTTCACCCTAATTAAGCTCGATTCTTCCTCATTTCTAGCCTTAAACCCTTAGCCACATGAATACTCTCCAATTCTTATAAAAATAGATTGAAAACTGAGAGAAAACGAGAGAAATGTAAAGTATGCTATAAGTATAAAAACTCTAGCATTTCTACCATTTAAGCACATAAATCGAGACAAACACATTCAAACACACTCAACATGCACATAAAATACGTAACAGTGTAGTACGTGACAAGAGAGCGCTCATGAAAGAAATGTTTTGATATAATCAGAAGTTATCATTTCAAAAACCTTCTGATTATACTCTATACATGGATATATCTTTAAACTGTTTTTAAAGGGCCCAGGTCCACTGAGTGTATTAGTACTCAGCCCTACAATTTATTTCCAAATATTTTGCAGATTAAGGAGTTGGTGGAACAAGCAAAGCTGGAGAGGACTGTTGTTGTTGCTAATGTATAATAAAACCTTCCTCTACGTCTATAAATAAAATCTCTATGTTTTCTTACACCACGAGTTATATACATATGTTTACAGGTATTCAGACACAAGTCAGCCAACATGGGCTGTTTGGCTTAGCCAACCCCATAGTTCGAGCTGTATGTCCTGATCCCATATTTAAATATTTTATTTTCTCATGTCGACAGGTATTCAGATATAGGCCGGCCGATACGGACAATATGGTTTACTTATTCCGTAATTCGGGCTGTCAGCTGTGCATCCCGATCCCGTATTTAATTTGTTAATAATAAGGTTAAATTATCCCATGCCATGAGCCTCTTTGGCTCTTTCTATCTCCTCTTCTTAATTCCAACCCCTTGCCACATCCCGGCATACGTGCCTTCCCTCGGGAACTGGGGCGTGACATTGGGACTTTGCTTACTTCTGCCTAATTGGCCAGTCATGACTATAGAAACCGACATCATCCTCATATCGACTTGAGTTAGACGACCCATCAGTGCCCTTTTGTCGTTTATCAGAGCCACTCGTGTCATCCTTCTTCCCGATGACCTGGAATTTAGGAAAAGTGTGCAAGATTTTCCAAGCATCCTTCAGAACGAAGTATTACTTATCGTTCTTATCGTAGTACAATGTATTTGCAGTGTCATATATGTCCTTGCTGGAAGATCCACTCGGTCATTGCCTCTTCACTTGACAGTAGTATTCGTTGAATTCTCGGATTTTCACTTGCGCTCTTCCTAAATGCTATTTGAGCATTACGTCTTCCCTCTCGATCATATCCCTCGACATTCTTTGATTGTAAAGTTGTTCGATCCACTTCCAACATACAAGTCATGTTTGATCTCTTCCTTTAGTTGGGTCTTGAGACACAGCCGACCAACACCACGCGAGACACACCGTTTATTCGGGAGAGTATGAGGTAGGCGGCCTATTTATCGGAGTGCCATCGGTGTCATCTTCCTTGGCCTTTCCCTTTCCTTTTGGCTTCACTTTCGCTTTTCCTTTTGTCGGTGAATGGGTTGAAACATTGGAGACACTCTCGAATGAGGCGGCGAGATTTATGGACTCCAAGCCTTGAGTTGCATAGCGAGCTTCACCAGAATTGGTTGGGGGGTGTTGGAAATCGACCGAAACTTTGACTGTCGGGCGGAAAGTAAGGTAGATAACCTTCACCGGAATATCCCATGAATGGTGCTTGGGAGTTGGCAAATACACCAAAACTGAGCCCCGGAGTTGGAGTCGGAGGATCCTCCGGATTTGTTGGAGGTGGCAGTAGCGGCAGGACGTAGTTGGCAAAGTATTTCCTAACAATTCGTTGAATTGGTTCTCCAAGGGATCTCCCATTTTGTTTTTCTTGAATTTGATGTAGATTTGCAACAATTTTAGGTAGAAATATGAGGAAGAAAGTGAAGATTGTGGTGTAAGGATGAAAAGGAATGGGTGTGAATTTATAGGAGAATTTTTGGAAGTAGCCGTTGCTAATCCAACGGTAAGGAAGCATTTTTATTTTATTTTTTAGTTTTTTTATCTTTTTCACATAAAATTTGAATTTAAAAAAAATAAATAAATAAGGGGGGATGACTTCATTATGACGCCAGCCGAGGGGATCGCTCCATGTGCGCTAGAGCGCACCCCTCCCCTCCGATCTCGCCCTCCACAATGCGCACCTGAGATCGCTCACGTCGGAGCACCCATCAATCCTAGTGCGATGTGAGTGCACTAATGAAAATTTTACAATGTATAAATTTTTAATTATTCCTTTCTTTCTGTTATTCTATTTATGTTGAGGTTTTCTTTCAAAAAAATAACCATCTCTAAATTAACATTTTAATTGTTAAATCATTTAACTTTTTACAAGAGCATTACGATCTAAATAGAATGGGGGTCAGCCCAGCTGTACGGTGAGTGACTTCAAAAGATTGGCACTTTTATTCGTGTAGATTAATATTTTTCTGCATAAAGATTGACACTTTTAAAAATTGACACTTTTATGTCTTAAATAATTATGTTAAAGATTGACACTTTTATTCATGTAAATTAGCACTTTTCTGCATAAAGATTGACACTTTGGGCCGGCCACACTATGAGTCCGGCCTCACCCAAGTTTTTGCCAATAGAATTGTATTTCGATGGTCAAATGACCAATATTTCCATATTGTGCGTTCTATGACAATTTTTCGACGTTTAAAATCTGACATGGCACATATTATGACCTAAAATTTCAATTAAAAATATACTTCATCTATTTATTTATTTTTTTAGAATTTCATGTTTTTTTAATTTTTGTTAAAACAAAGAACAAATTTTATTAAAATACACTTTAGCTACAAAAATAAAATATTTCTTCTGGCTTCTTCGAGCAGGATTCACGACCAATCATACTCTTCGACGGTACGCTTACGGTTTCAAAATCTATATATTTGAGCTATCCTGAAGGATTCCATGTTGCAATCGAGGCCTATTCAAATCAACAGTTTCTGAAAGTAGTTAAAATTTTCAGCTGATGAGTATTTCATTTCTTTCTTTACTTTATTTCTGAAAAGATCTTTGGCTTGTGTCGCAGGTTCTTGCAACATGTGCAGACAGTGCAGTAGAGGTCTAATTGCTTTCTTTGACGTTTGTTGATTAATTCTGAGTAGGGGTGTCAATGGGTGGGTATACCCGGACCCGGACCCGCTCAAGACCCGGTCACTATTTCATTTACGGGTCCGGGTCCGGGTCCGGGTCTGAGTATACCCACCCATTGACACCCCTACTCAGAATTAATCAACAAACGTCAAAGAAAGCAATCAGACCTCTACTGCACTGTCTGCACATGTTGCAAGAACCTGCGGCACAAGCCAAAGATCTTTTCAGAAATAAAGTAAAAAACGAAATGAAATACTCATCAGCTGAAAATTTTAACTACTTTCAGAAATTGTTGATTTGAATTGGCCTCGATTGCAACATGGAATCCTTTGGGATAGCTCAAATATATAGATTTTGCAACCGTAAGTGTACCGTCGAAGAGTATGATTGGTCGCGAATCCTGCTCGAAGAAGCCAGAAGAAATATTTTATTTTTATAGCTGAAGTGTATTTTAATAAAATTTGTTCTTTGTCTTAACGAAAATTAAAATATATATATGAAATTCTAAAAAAATAAATAAATAGATGAAATATATTTTTAATTGAAATTCTAGGTCATAGTATGTGCCATGTCAAATTTTAAACGTCGAAAAATTGTCATAGAACGCACAATATGGAAATATTGGTCATTTGACCATCGAAATACAATTCTATTGGCAAAAACTTGGGTGAGGCCGGACTCATAGTGTAGCCGGCCCAAAGTGCCAATTTTTATGCAGAAAAAGTGATAATCTACACGAATAAAAGTGTCAATCTTTAACGTAATTATTTAAGAAATAAAAGTGTCAATTTTTAAAAGTGACAATCTTAAGATGCAGAAAGTGTTAATCTACACGAATAAAAGTGTCAATCTTTTGAAGTCACTTACCGTACAGCCGGGCTGACCCAAGTGTGCCCCATTCTATTTAGATCGTAATGCTCTTGTAAAAAGTTGCATGATTTAACAATTAAAATGGTAATTTAGCTATTGTTAATTTTTTGAAAGAAAACCTCAACATAAATAGAATATAGAAAGAAAGGAAAAATTAAAAATTTATACATTGTAAGATTTTCATTAGTACACTCACATCGCACCAAGATCGATGGGTGCTCCGACGTGAGCAATCCCAAGTGCGCGTTGTGAAGGGCGAGATCAGAGGGGAGGGGTGCGCTCTAGCGCACATGGAGCGATCCCCTCGGCTGACGTCATAATGACTTCAGCCCCCCTTATTTATTTATTTTTTAAAAAATTCAAATTTTATGTGAAAAAAATAAAAAAAATTACAAAATAAAATAAAAATGCTTCCTTACCATTGGATTAGCAACGGCTACTTCCGAAAATTCTCCTATAAATTCACACCCATTCCTTTTCATCCTCACACCACAATCTTCACTTTCTTCCTCATATTTCTACCTAAAATTGTTGCAAATCTACATCAAATTCAAGAAAAAAAAAATAGGAGATCCCTTGGAGAACCAATTCAACGAATGGTTAGGAAATACTCCGCCAACTACATCCTGCCGCTGCTGCCATCTCCAACAAATCCGGAGGATCCTCCGACTCTAACTCCGGGGCTCGGTTTTGGTGTATTTGCCAACTCCCCAGCACCATTCATGGGCTATTCCGGTGAAGGTTCTCTACCTTACTCTCCGTCCGACAGTCAAAGTTTCAGTCGATTTCCAACCCCCCCAACCAATTCTGGTCAACCTCGCTATGCAACTCAAGGCTTGGAGTCCATGAATCTCGCCGCCTAGTTCGAGAGTGTCTCTAATGTTTCTACCCCTTCACCAACAAAAGGAAAGGCGAAGGCGAAGCCGAAAGGAAAAGGGAAGGCCAAGGAAGATGACACCGATGACACTTCGACAAATAAGCCGCCTACCTCATACTCTCCCGAATAAATGGCATGTCTCGCGTGGTGTTGGTCGGCCGTGTCTCAAGACCCGACTAAAGGAAGAGATCAAACATGACTCGTATTTTGTAAGCGGATCGAACAACTTTACAATCAAAGAATGCCAAGGGATATGATCGAGAGGGATGACGTAATGCTCAAATAGCATTTCAAAAGAGCGCAAGCGAAAATCCGAGAATTCAACGACTACTACTGTCAAGTGAAGAGGGAATGACCGAGCGAATCTTCCAGTGAGGACATATACGACGTTGCAAATACGTTGTACTAAACGACAAGCAATACTTCGTTCTGAAGGATGCTTGGAAAATCTTGCACACTTTTCCTAAATTCCAGGTCATCGGGAAGAAGGATGACACAAATGGCTCTGATAAGCGACAAAAGGGCATTGATGGGTCGTCCAACTCAAGTCGATATAAGGATGATGCCAGTTTCTATAGTCATGACCGGCCAATTAGGTAAAATCAAGTAAAGTCCCAATGTCATGCCCCAGTTCCCGAGGAAAGGCACATATGCCAGGACGTGGCAAGGGGTTGGAATTAAGAAGCGGAGATAGAAAGGGGCTCATGGCTTGTAATAATTTAACCTTATTATTAACAAATTAAATATAGGATCGGGATGCACAGCTGACAGCCTGAATTACGGAATGGGTAAACCATATTGTCCATATCGGTCGACCTATATCTGAATACCTATCGACATGAGAAAATAAAATATTTAAATATGGGATCGGGACATACGGCTCGAACTATGGGGTTGGCTAAGACGAACAACTCATGTTGGCTGACTTGTGTCTGAATACCTGTAAACATATGTATATAACTCGTGGTGTAAGAAAACATAAAGATTTTATTTATAGACGTAGCGGAAGCTTTTATTATACATTAGCAACAACAAAAGTCCTCTCCAACTTTGCCTGTTCCACCAGCTCCTTAATCTGCAAAACATTTGGAAATGAATTGTAGGGCTGAGTACTAATGCACTCAGTGGACCTGGGCCCTTTAAAAACAGTTTAAAGATATATCCATGTATATAGTATAATCAAAAGGTTTTTGAAATGATAACTTCTGATTATATCAAAACATTTCTTTCATGAGCACTCTCTTGTCACGTACTACACTGTTACTTCACCAAACCTCTCATATCCCGGGATGAACCACTGACAGGTAAGCTTATTCAGAGACCCCGAGATGCTTAACCCATACATGATCTCTATCATGTCCAACAGAAGACGGATGGTGATCAACCCACTGAACTTCTGGGCTAAGTGTACACAAATCCTTAGCTAGTGTTTTAGATCAGCCAAAAACCATGATCGCTTAACTGGTAGAAGCATTAAATAGATAGGCCGCACAAAAACATTTTCATGGATAATCTCATGTAGAGCTTACTAACTCAAATAATACTTTTGAAAATTAAATCTCATAAATGCTATTTGAAAATAAAGCACCACCTGATAACTTGAGAAGTCATATGTAATCTGTTGAACTCGTAACGAGCGAATCTAAATTTAAATCATTCTTCTACAATTCTTTATAGCAACGAATCCTTTTTGTGTAGTAGGGATTCAAATGATAATTTAAATATGACGTGTAAGGTAAGAAAAAATATAAAAGTATAAGGGAAAGGAAATATGATCGAGAAATCTGATTACAAAATGAAGACTTTCTAATAAGTATTTATAGGATAGTTTCACTTGCTTATTCATCAAGGCTATATTCATTTTGTCACCTGATCGATCTTGTTTTCCAAGGTCAATTAATGCACGTAGACGAGAAATTAATGAACACGAAAATAAGAGGACACGAAGGATTTACGTGGTTCGATCTACCGGAATAGATCTACATCCACGAAGCCAAAGAGAGTGTAAATATTATTGTTAGTATGTGTGTGTTGCTTACAAGATTATTCTCTCCTCTTATTCTATTCTAAACCCATATTTATAGCTACTCATATGGAGCTTGATTCTAATACAAAGTCTTCTCCTATTTGGACTCTTTGGTTTGATCCCCTTCTTAAGGACATACACCGAGCTTCTATATCTCTCTTGGAGCTTGAGTTGTAGTCGATGTAGGAGTCTTGATTGCCTTGGTGAAGAAGTCTCTTATTCTTAATTGGGCCGAGCTGCATAGGCCGAGCTTAACTGTCGGGGCCTATTTATATAGGGTCTGATGCTTCTACACCTTTTGGGCAGGGGGGTGATAGGATATGGCCCAACTACTATTTATATAGGGTCTGATGCTTGGGCCTAGTAGTTGGGCCATATCCTATCACCCTAGGAAGCACAAATACGAATACAAATACAAATACGAATACGATACGATACGCAAATTAGTTAATTTTCCAAAAATCAAAATATGAATACGTTAAAAATACGTTTATATTTTTTAATAATATTTTTATATATTATTAGTAATAATATTATTAGTGGTTACGACTATCAAAATTTGGATTCGGTGTCATAGTATATCCATTTTGACTAATGCTGCTGGCTACTGCTATTGAATGCATTCTAAATCTCTAAATTTCTCAATTCTACTTGTAACTTGTAAGCAATTAATAAGCAACAATTAATGAGCATTGAACAACAATTAATGAGCCCAAAAGCATTTAAAATTGCCAACAGAAAGCCCATTATATTTTCTTGTTTGTGTAAATACGTATTTAATACGTTTTTTTTAATAAAAAATAAATGAAAATTAATTAAATAAAAAATACATTTTAAATACGTATTTTAAGCGTATTATTTTTGTATTAGTATTAAATATGTTTTTTTCCAATACGCCTACCCTCCTAGGCGTATTTGTGCTTCATAGCTATCACCCCCCCCCCAAAGGTGTAGAAATGAGGGTGTGAATTAGGGGAAATAGTTGAGGTAGGAGTGTAGTACAAAGTACGTTGCCCCGTCGAAAAATAAATTCGACGAAGTCGAGTTCGGCTCGTCCCGTCAAAAGATGAGGTAAAAAAGAAATGTCTTGCCCCGTCGAAAAATTAATTCGACAAAGTTAGTCTTTAGGTAGCTCGTTCTCATCATAAGACGAGGTTTGGCTTTAAATAGCTCGTTCTCGTCATAAGATGAGGTTTGGCTTTAAATAGCTCTTCCTCCTCATAAGACGAGGATTGACTTTAAATAGCTCTTCCTTCTCATAAGATGTAACGCCCCGTATTTTCACCTAACTAATTTAGTTAATTAATCTCGATAGTTGAGATATATTATCAACTTTTAATATCCGAGATTTATAGAACAATTGCTTAGAAAGTAATAGTTGAATCGAGGAGCGACTCGACTTCTCTAATTAATTTCTTTGAGAAATCAATTGGGAAGTGGTGATAGAATCAAGTAGCAACTTGATTTCTATATTATTTAATTTTCAATAAATAATTAGTATTCGAATAAACGAATCGTTACTACTCTCGATCACATCAGCTAAACGATGATCGAATAGCTCGAGTAATAGACAGTTATCGATACTCGATACACACACACACACACACACACACACATATATATATATATATATATATATATATATTTATTTATTTATTTATAAACCAAGAATAGTATTAGAATAAACACTTTAATACCCACCAGAAAAATAGATAACTCCCTAATTCTCCTTATTGAGAGAAAGAGTCACATGTTATACAAGGTAGCAGAGATCGAATCCCACAGTTCAAAATAAGGTACATAATCTCCTATAATACAAATTGCTTTGTAAGAAACACAAGACAATAGCTAATGAAACAAGAATCTTGGTCTAAAATGGGAAGGAAGTCAGCCTTCTTAAGGGGCGCCTAATCCCAACAGCAAATATTAGCATTTCTTAAAGCAACATTAGTCTAAAGTGGAAAGTATCTCCTCCTTGGAGGAACCAAAAATCAGCTGCGACTATAGCACCTCCCAGATTGTTTATCTTGCAAAAGAAAAGAAAAGAAGTCAGCTAATGGCAACAAAGACTTAGGGATTAAAAATCTGAAAAATAGGACAATACCTTATGGCTAAATTGGGCAAGGAATTAGCCCTTGGAGGTCATTCTTGCAGCTGCCAATAATAGCAGCCTCCTCCATTGTGATACCTGCAAAGAGGAAGGGAAATCAGTCACATAAGAACAAAAGGAAGAGAAACCAAGTTGTACATTAGAAGACAAGTTAAATCTGCAGAAAATCTGCCATATGAACCAAAAATAACACAAAATAGGGTGTCTTGAGACACTACAACCCTCAGCCACCAGTCAACTTTCCCTTCTAGTCTAAGAATCAAAGCCGATTCTCTATAAGCACACCTTCTCTCCTCATTCAGCCTCACTTCACCTCATTCAAACCACTTTCATCACAGCACTCGGAGCAAATAGAGAGAGTGAGAAAGAGTGAAGGAAGCTGCAGCAATTAGGAAGGAAGAGTGAAGAAGGAGAGCTAGCAACTACAGCTTCATCTTCAAGGTAATGGCCTTAACACAACAACCAGTTTCAATTTCTCGACTAGAACGCACATAGCATGATTCAAATCCAAACAATAGAAGCACACAAGCATGATTAGATAACATCTCAAAATATGAACACCAACACCCATGCACCCTAGTTCGGTTTCAAGCACGCTTGTCCAAACCATAGAGAAAAATCGAAATATGAGCTCTAGATGGAGTTCCGAACCTAGAACTCATATAACATGCTCACTGTTATACCTACTAGGAAACACTAACTTCCCAAGCTTTGTAATAACAACCAAAATTCAAAACAAGATCAAGTAGCATGCTGTGAAAACATCCACTCAAATCATAATTTAACAGCAACACACACGCTAGTAACCTCTAAAGAACTGAGAATTTTTTACTAAGGAAGAGAAAGGGATAGAACGTAGCCTAATAGAGATAGAGGTTAAGAAACGAACCTCCGTCGAGGCTCGAGGCCTCGACGGCGGAGCGACTGAACGGCGTACTGTAGCGGTGGCGGCACCCTAGTTCGCCAAGAGCAGCGGAAATTGTCGAAGCTTCCACGGCAACAAGCAACAGCAACAGCGGTGCCATCAACACCGCATCTCCAACTTGCAAAATTGAGAACGAGGTAGATAATATCATTAACAAAAAAATCAAACCCTTCTAATTAAAATAGACATCGACTAAGCCTAAATCAACGAGCAAGTGGCATCGAGAGGAAAATGTCCCCTAATCTGAGGGATTAGGGATTTTAATGTTAGCGCACCTCGAAATAGATCTCGCTGGAATCCGCAGGAGTTGCGCCGGGAAGGTAGGGCCGCTGGAATCGTGTCAAGATGACTGGAGCCGAACTAAGATCGCCAGACAACCTGCTGCGGCGACGCCATCTCACCGCGGCAGCAGAAGCTCAACGGAGAACGAATGTACCGTCGGAAAATAGGAAAGAGGCGGAATTTCCCAAAATTTGATCTAGGGATTCGATTGGGAAATTAACCAAGAACAGAAAGAGAAACGATGAGCAATAGCCGATGACGTCGGCTCAGGCATGGTGGCATGACAACGGCGATGAATGCCAGAGAAGATGACCGGAAAAATCGAGAAAGAACAAGCGACCGGAAATCGCGAGAGTTGAGAAAGAGAGGAGGACATCGCGTTTCTGATGAGGATAGAGGGTTAGGAGTTAGGACCCCTTTTTGTAACCCGGGTCGGGTTGGGTCAACCGCGGGTCGGGTTTTATTGACTGGTGGATTCGGGCTGGATCAAGGGACAAGCCGGGCCGAGAATTGTTTCTCTAGTGGGCCGGATTTGCCTCTCAATTGGGCCAAGGGCTATTAATAATCCACGAGCCCGAATCGAGATTTATTATAGATCGAGATATCATTAAATGGATCACGTTCCACTCTCGATTAAATTCCGATATTCGTGAGGGATAATTATTTCACGACTTCACTAATTAACTTTAGATAAGTTAATTAACCAAGAGTTAATAATTTAGATTAATTGATTTAGCTAACCAATTATGCGATTAAAATTTATTAGCTCAGTTTCACAATAAATCAAAGATTGATTTATTGATAAAAATTTACATGAACCGTTCACATAACGGTATTTATAAGCCTAGATAACAGTAACCACATTACAAGATTTAGAATAACCTCCGATCAGAATTGAAACTAAAATCTTAGATAAGATTTTATTCGTTACAATATGAATCTTACCTCGATTTTTAATCGAAGGGTACGTGAAGGAGGGACAGTAGCAGAAGCAGAGATCAAGTCTCGTTGCAGTAGAGAAAAACAACGAGGTAGGCTTTCTATAAAACAAAGCATGTTTTATTAGATTAGTAGCTCTTTTAAAAGTATTGTCATGCCATAAATATTTTCAGTTTTTGTATGATGCCTATCTGTTAAATGGCGAAATGTCAATTCATGAATCGAATTTGGGTCCTTGAATGATCAGCTATCATTCTTGGACTAGTGTACACATCGATCGTGTCATTGCAGATAATGACCGATCACGTGACCGAGTGAGGTGGCCACCTCCTCGGACACAACAAGCTCAGATATGCTAGATTACTACAGAACTTAGACTCCAGTCGCTTCTTAATGATAACTCAGTTTTTCGTGAACATAGGTCTTTCAAGAAAAACCTTATGCTTCACTATGAATGGCTTGACAATAAAAATATTTTGGGCATGTGTCCACTGAGTACTCTGTACTCACGCCCTGTACATTATTTCCGATGTGCAGGTTGAGCAGGATGAATGGAGAGTGACCGGCGATGCTTTTGTCAATGTAAGCAAGTAGTCTTAGTTGAAGATTTCTCTTGGTAATACATGTCTTCATACATGTATTCTTAAACACTTTTCCGTTGTGTACACTCTGATAATTCTGAATCCCTTCGATATGGTTGTAATACAAGTCAGAATCATGACAAGTGGTGTCGTACTTATTCCGTATATTATGTCCACCTATCGGTGTTTGTTCTATAACATGTTCGTATCAAATTCCTGAATTTCCCATCCTTTATAAATTATTCATTAATTTCCACCATAGTCACGAATTACCAAGCTTAGCTATCGATTAGCAAAGTGCGGTCGTGACATAAGACGAGGATTGGCTTTAAATAGCTCTTCCTCCTCATAAGACAAGGATTGGCTTTAAATAGCTCTTCCTCATCATAAGATGAGGATTGGCTTCAGATTCCTTATTTGTCGAGAAGTATCGATAGGGGTGGTCTCCTTACGCGTGTTTATAGTTTACCCCATTTTGGGGTTTTAGTCATCCTTGTCAGGATTTTATGTCATCCTCGTAAGGGTATTTTATCATCCTCAAAAGGGTATTTTATCACGAGAAAGAGATAGTAGGACATGAGATATGCCAGACCAAATACATAAAAGAAAAATAAATGTTTTATTAATAGAAAAGAAACAAAAGAACGAGGTATTTGCTCACCAGATAGGTGGAGGAGCTTATACAACCCTTTGCCGAGGACTTCTTCGACTCGGTACGGTCTCTGTTGCACCAGGTTGTTGACCTTACCTTCGGGAGTGGAGAGCAAGGTGCTTCCGGCCATGGAGCTCTCCATGAATTCGGCCTGCACCTCCATGTTGGCGAACTGGCGCTCGAACTGGTCCGTCTCCGACATCTTCTGCAGGTTGTCGGTGTTGAGCGTGGCCTCGAGCGATTTGACGATGCTGGGCATGGACTTGCTGATGGTGTTCATCTTGGCCTGCGCGGCGGGCGACGACGGCGTCGAGGCGGGAGGCGAGACAGAGGTAATTCATCTGCTCGCTGTGCTTGTGGATGGAGTTCTCGGTGTAGATCCGGACGCCATCCATGAGTGATAGATCTTGTTTTCGTAAGGTAATTAATGAACGCCAATAAGAAATAAATGAACACGAAAGTAAAAGGAACACAAAGGAATTACGTGGTTCGATCTACCGGAATAGATCTACGTCCACGGAGCAGAAAGAGTGTAAATATTATTGCTAGTATGTGTGTGTTGCTTACAAGATTATTCTCCCCTCTCATTCTATTCTAAACCCCTATTTATAGCTACTCATATGGAGCTTGATTCTAATACAAAGTCTTCTCCTATTTGGACTCTTTGGTTTGATCCCCTTCTTAGGGATAGACACCGAGCTTCTATATCTCTCTTGGAGCTTGAGTTGTAGTCGATGTAGGAGTCTTGATTGCCTTGGTGAAGAAGTCTCTTATTCTTAATTGGGCCGAGCTGCATAGGCCGAGCTTAACTGTTGGGGCCGATTTATATTGGGCCTGATGCTTAGGCCTAGTAGTTGGGCCATATCCTATCACATCCCCCCCAAAAAGGTGTAGAAATGAGGGTGTGAATTAGGGGAAATAATTGAGGTAGGAGTGTAGTATAAAGTATGTTGCCCCATCGAAAAATAAATTCGACGAAGTCGAGTTCGGCTTGTCCCGTCAAAAGATAAGGTAAAAAAGAAATGTCTTGCCCCGTCGAAAAATAAATTCGATGAAGTTAAGCTTTAGGTAGCTCGTCCTCGTCATAAGATGAGGTTTGGCTTTAAATAGCTCGTCCTCGTTATAAGACGAGGATTGGCTTTAAATAACTCATTCTCGTCATAAGATGAGGATTGGCTTTAAATAGCCCTTCCTCATCATAAGACGAGGATTGGCTTTAAATAGCTCTTCCTTATCATAAGACGAGGATTGGTTTTAAATAGCTCATCCTCATCATAAGACGAGGATTGGCTTTAGATTCCTTATTTGTCGAGAAGTATCGATAGGGGTGGTCTCCTTACGCGCGTTTATAGTTTACCCCATTTTGGGGTTTTAGTCATCCTCGTCAGGATTTTATGTCATCCTCGTAAGGGTATTTTATCATCTTCGAAAGGGTATTTATCATCCTCGAAAGGGTATTTTATCACGAGAAAGAGATAGTAGGACATGAGATATGCAAGACCAAACACATAAAAGAAAAATAAATGTTTTATTAATAGAAAAAAAACAAAAGAACGAGGTATTTGCTCACCAGATAGGTGGGGGGGCTTATACGACCCTTTGCCGAGGACTTCTTCGACTCGGTACGGTCTCCGCTGCACTTGAGTGTTGACCTTACCTTCGGGAGTGGAGAGCGAGGTGCTTCCGGCCATGGAGCTCTCAATGAATTCGGCCTGCACCTCCATGTTGACGAACTGGCGCTCGAACTGGTCTGTCTTTGACATCTTCTGCAGGTTGCCGGTGTTGAGAGTGGCCTCGAGCGATTTAATGATGCTGGCCATGTACTTACTGATGGTGTTCATCTTGGCCTGCGTGTCGAGGCGGGCGACGATGGCGTCGAGGCGGGAGGCGATGCGGAGGTAATTCATTTGCTCGCTGCGCTTGCGGATGGAGTTCTTGGCTTAGATCCGGACGCCGTCCATGTTCCCCTTCTCGATCGCCTTCTTCACCTTTAATTTCTCCGTCTTCTCCTCATTCTCGCACTTGCGCGCCTGCCGCTGCAGGGTCTTCGACATCATCTTCAGTTGCATGATCTGGCTCATCAGCTTCTCAGCGTTCCCATGGCGATTTAATTCTTACGTCCCTGTATTTCTTCGCCAAAGAGCATGGCTACAAATTGCGAGCGGCGTGAAAGCTCGTGCAGCTCGACTCCAAATTTCGCTTCCTCAACTCCTCCCGTATGTGATAGGAGATGGTCTGCAGCAGCGGGGCTGTGGCGTCGATCGGCGATGCGATGGGTTTTTGACCCTATCACGTCTGCTGCTGATTGTTGGCACCACATCGGCCACTATCGATGACTCTTTACTCCGGCGGCGAACCCAGAAGCGCCAGAAGAGAAGCAGTGGCGGTGCTGCGACGGTGGTCGGCAGAATGATGGGATTTTGACCCTATCACGTTCGCTGCTGATTGTCGGCACCATATCGGCCACTACCGGTGACTGTTTACTCCGGCGGCGAACCCAGAAGCGCCGGCAGAGAAATAGTGGCGGTGCTCTGAGGGTGGTCGGTGGAACGATGGGATTTGTTCTATCGTGAACGCTACTAACTTCAGGCATCAAAGTAGCCACTGTAGGCTTCTTCTAGATGCCGACGGTGCAGCAACAGTCATGGAAGCAGCAGCGGGCGTGTTGGAGGCGAGCAACAGTAGCGGGAGTGGCAGCAGCGGCGTATAGAGTTGTTACGCATGGCGGTGATGTGAGCTGGGGTTTCTTTGAACTCTAGAGACTCACGACTGTTGTGGGCTGCGGCTGGGCGATTGTCTGGCATCCTAAACGGATCCGCCGATGACTTCTGGACGATGGCAGGGGGCGGAGACTGGAAGTGCGACATGAGGAATTGCAGCAGCGGTTGTTGCTGCATTTTGCATGGCAGCGGCAATTGTTCGCTGGTTTCTCGCGCAAATCCGGTGACTCTTGGCGGCGGCGTTCCAGTGGGAGCCTCCGACGACTCTTCTCCGACCTCGAGTGAACGAGCGGCAGCGGTGGTGGATGATCGACGGATGATATGCTGAGAGCATCTAAACAAAAATGTCACCGTGATGGGTATGAGGATGGTGACACAACTTTGAGAAAATTGACATCTTGAGTTTATTGGGTTGCCGTGCTTATCCAGATCTTAAAGATCTCCTTCGGGGGTTGGATCTCTTGCCGGTTCTTTTCCAGGTTGTCCGCGTGTTGCAGGATTTGGATCTTGCGCCTGGCTTGCCTTGGCTTCGGGGATTTCTGTTTCCCGAACTGGTGGATTTGCTGTCTGCCCTTGTCCGGTTTGTTTAGTCTCATTTTCTTTGTTGGCGGCGGCAGCAGCGGTTGATCGTGTTGGCCTTGTCATGACGGTAGATTACCCAGAAAACTTTTGATCAGAAATCACGAATTTATGTTTTCCTCAAACAGCGCCAGTGATCGATCTTGTTTTCATAAGGTAATTAATGAACGCCAATAAGAAATAAATGAACACGAAAGTAAAATGAACACAAAGGAATTACGTAGTTCGATCTTCCGGAATAGATCTACGTCCACGGAGCAGAAAGAGTGTAAATATTATTGCTAGTATGTGTGTGTTGCTTATAATATTATTCTCCCCTCTCATTCTATTCTAAACCCCTATTTATAGCTACTCATATGGAGCTTGATTCTAATACAAAGTCTTCTCCTATTTGGACTCTTTGGTTTGATCCCCTTCTTAGGGATAGACACCGAGCTTCTATATCTCTCTTGGAGCTTGAGTTGTAGTCGATGTAGGAGTATTGATTGCCTTGGTGAAGAAGTCTCTTATTCTTAATTGGGCCGAGCTGCATAGGCCGAGCTTAACTGTCGGGACCTATTTATATTGGGTCTGATGCTTGAGACTAGTAGTTGGGCCATATATCCTATCATCACCAAAGCTATACAAGCTTAATTAATCACCACTCTAGATCAACAAGAAGATGCCGCGTAATCTTCTTCTAGATAAATATCATAGATGTGGCCTACAAACATAATATATATGTATACTTGTTATCATTTATCTTCATCAAGAGCAATAGCTATATAAATTAATTATATACTATATAGACATAATAGATAAATACATTTCCCTACATATACTCTACGTGCATTGTATATGTACATGCATATTTATTAAAATGCTAATTAATAGTATCTAGGTATAGTACTTTATATTATATAATTACATAGATAAAAATCTATCCTAGTATATATATATACCATATGCGTAGCACTATATATATATATATATATATATATATATATATATATATATTTGAGGTAATATGTTGAGCTTGAGCCCAAGATCAAGATGCAGCAAGAACTTTATGAAAACTTGACACTCCACCATTTTAGCAACCTTACTTGTGGTCTAGCAGTTTATTAAGGTGACTAACCGTCCTAATAAGTCATTCTAAGGCTAACCACATCACCTAAATCTTAGGAAAGGACAATATTATATAAATTATTGGGTAAAAGAAGTTATTAGTATTGACAAAATCTCCATCCTTTACTTTTAGGAAATAGATAGGCCTTCTTGGTGTCATTGTTGTGCCTGTACTGTACATATCCCAAACTTTAGTGTATCCTCTAATCTTGCAGCTAGCTACTAAGCTAATTGGGAAATTTGAAGAAGTTGTTGATGAGAGGACGAGATTGTTGTAAGATAGCTAACTAGGGAAGAAGATAGCATGGATGATTTTGTTGTACAATGTCTGAACGGACTACCCAATACAAACAAGATCAATATTCAGTTTCCGTTCTTTATAAAAGAGATAGATCCTCAGTTCTTCATGGGGTGGAAAGATGTCGATCATTGCTTGTGTAGCTTCTCCTACTCTGCTTCTCAGCAGTAGCACTAGCAGAGAATCGAGAATCACTCACTACAATGGCTTAAGATCAGTCGGAACAGCACTATTCTGCTCACCTTGTTCGAACATTAAGGTGTTCGTTACAACATCAGGTGCACACATGCATTTGATCGTTCTATTTTTCAATCTTTTCCTATTTGCTTATAAAGATTGAATATATGAATTCAAGATGATCATCCTGCTTAATTTAATTGTTAATCGTTCCAGACTTCTTCTAGTCATATTAATGGCATTCAGTAGCTTTGAACCACGTACATCCTTTATAATGAGTACTTTGATCTGTTTTGAGCAGCAAAATGTGGAAAGATCGAAGCAATGGCTTCTCCAACAGTTTCCTCTCCAAAGAGAGAAACGGATCCGAAGAAAAGGGTTGTGATAACTGGCATGGGGCTTGTTTCTGTTTTTGGAAGTAACATTGATAATTACTACAACAAACTGCTTGATGGAGTGAGTGGTATCACTCCCATCGACAGATTTGATGCTTCAGACTACTCTGTAAGATTTGCAGGGCAAATCCGCGACTTCTCTTCAAAAGGATACATAGATGAGAAGAATGATCACCGCCTTGATGACTGCTGGAGATACTGCTTGGTTGCTGGCAAAAGGGCTCTTGAAGATGCTACTCTTGGGAAAAAAGAAGCTGATACTGTGAGTACAATAGGGATGTAAACTTGGGATTTTTTAAAATTGAGTGAAGAAATTTATATGCTGTGTTGTAGATGGACAAGACCAGAATGGGAGTGTTGGTGGGATCAGCAATGGGAGGCAACACTGCTTTCAGTAATGGAGTCGAAGCCTTAGTTCAAAAGGGACCCAAAAAGTTAACTCCTTTCTTCATTCCTTACTCAATATCCAACATGGGGTCTGGATTGCTGGCTATAGATGCTGGATTCATGGGACCTACTTACTCCATTTCAACGGCTTGTGCTACTGCAAATCACTGCTTCATAGCTGCTGCAAATCACATCAGGAGAGGTGACGCTGATGTCATGGTGGCCGGAGGTACTGATGCTGGAGTGACACCTGCAGGAGTTGGAGGTTGCACAGCATGCAGAGCTCTGTCTGAAAGAAACGATGAACCTCAGAGGGCATCGAGGCCATGGGACAGAAACCGCGATGGCTTTGTAATGGGAGAAGGAGCTGGTATATTGGTATGTGACTTATTCATAAGTAACATCTCTTACTAAGCTGGTATATTGGCATGTGTAGGTAGCTTTGAAATAATGAGATTAATTAATCAGATAATGGAAAGCTTGGAGCATGCCATGAAAAGAGGAGCAAAGATTCATGCAGAGTTCTTGGGAGGAGCAGTTACTTGTGATGCTCATCACATCACAGATCCACACCCGGGTGGCCTTGGCGTCGCATCGTGTATAACCAAGAGTTTGAAAGATGCAGGAGTGGCTCCTGAAGAGGTTGATTCAATTCGTTTTACTTTTATGTGATTTGATTGATAATGGTTCTGAATTATGAATTTTTGCAAGTGATATTAGGTTAACTATGTGAATGCTCATGCGACATCAACACGTGCTGGAGATCTGCCTGAGGTTTACGCCATCAAGAAAGTCTTCAAGAACACCTCTGAGTTGAAGATGAATGCCACCAAGGTCATAAATCAATTGATAGATACATCAAATATCTGCTGCTTTCAAGATTTTAATTAGTTTCTTTTGGGTTTATTTGGCTTCGTTCAGTCAATGATCGGACATGGGCTCGGAGCTTGTGGAGGATTGGAAGCAATAGCTACAATCAAAGCAATCGACACAGGCTGGTTACATCCCACAATCAACCAATATGTAAGTAAAGCACCACTCTTTCTTTCTTTCTTTCTTTCTTTCTTTCTTTCTGCAAATAAAAATTAGAGTATGGTGGTTTACTTTTATGTGTAGGACTTGGAGCCTGAGGTTACCATCGACACTGTCCCGAATGTAAAGAAGCAACATCAAGTGAATATTGGTATGAAATCCTCAACTGAATTTTAAAAATAAAAAATAATTAAAATAATAATTAAAAAAAAAAAGAGAGAAAAAAAGACCAATGTAGAGTGTGTACTAATTAGTATGAATGGAGTATGATACTATGCAGATTCTTATGATATAGTGTATAATTAATTGCAGCCATATCCAACTCATTTGGGTTCGGAGGCCATAATTCAGTCGCAGTCTTCGCTCCCTTCAGCCCTTGAAGTTGAAGCGACCTCACATGAGCTCCAGTCTTGGACTAAAATAGCCGCTTCCTCTAGAGGCAGACATATCTTCTTCCTTTGTATTATAAACTGCATACAAACATTCGCAAAAACTCCGCGTATCTATCAAGATTTCCAGCCTATAAATTGAATAAAGATTCAGTATCTGCAGGATACATTCTCCATAGGAAAAATTCAGTTAAGCTTACTATATGCGATTTATCTACCATGATTTAAGAAGAAGGATTACATAATTATCACAACAGCAGGAATAATTATTTTCAATATTCAGGCCAATGAAATTCGCCTTGAAAATTTCTTGCAGTTGGCCAGTTTGAGTCTTTGAGATATATATATATATAAATATATATATAGAGAGAGAGAGAGAGGGGAGGAGGGACCTTCATTAAAATCTTGAGAAGGCTTACAAGTCCTATAAGAAAAAGAAATGTAATATGTGAAAACTTTGAGCTGGCTTATTTTCGCTTTTGAACTGGTTAAAAAGATGTAGATGGTGAAAACGCTTGTTAGTTTGGGAATCGCAACAGCGACGATCGGAGCATACATAGGGGTCAGGTGGTGGGGGTGGCGGAATTAGGCGTTAGGCGGGAATCCGTACGATGCGATCATGCCGGGGGAGAGGTGGGAGGAGCTTCAGTCTTAGCTTCCGCCATTTCAGTTTCTTCATTGGTGCTTAGGTTTTCAGCAGATGTCGTGTAATCAAACCAGAAATACTTTATCTTATTCTCTACTCTTACTCTTACTCTTAGTAGTTGGAGGTTGTTGCATTTGCGTGATAGCTAACTATCAATGAAGATCGTATGCATAATTTAGGCTTTGTTTAGCAGTCCCTATAAGATAAGCTAAGATCATTTTCCAGCTAACTAAAGTGATCTTAGCATATCTTATAGGGACTGCTAAACAAAGCCTATAAGTTATAAAAGAGAGAAAGTCATCCTTCAAGGTTGTTTTCAATGTGGAAAGAATGTCGAGCCCTCTGCATAGTTTTTCGCTTTGCTTCTCTGCTCATCTAGTCAGCCCGGCCTGAGGGTAGGCAGGGGGCAAGGCCTAGGGCCATCAAAAATGGGGCCCAATTTTTTTTTACTAGTATAATATTGTAATGTAAAAATTATATATATTTCAGCCCAATTTTATTGTTAAGAGTCTCCCTATTCATTCCAAAGGCCCATTACAATCAACTTAATTTATAAAAAATTTTACCTCATGTTCTTTGATTGTGTATTACGATTCTATTCTTGTATTATTCGTACTTATTTATTATTTATATCTATTTTGTAAATGTATTGTATAATTTGTAGCTCATAACTAAATCATCAGCTGTGATGATATCCGATATCCCAAAAGTGTACATGGTGTTCCAAATATAATTTAACGTTTTATATTGCAAAAAAAAAATACTATAATTAGTATTCAACACATTTATAGAAAAAATTAATTTTTTAAAATTATACTTTAGTTTTGAATTATCAACTATACATACTAATAAAGTGAAATATGGAAAAATAAATCAATGGCATGGGTGAACCCTTAAAAATAATCATAAATAACTAATCATTATAAATAAATTTATTGAAGAAATGACAAAATTATAGAAATTGAATTTGGACACCACTGGATACCATTTAGGGATAGAGGATCTCAGTCCATCACCTGACTAATGTGTGGTAATCTTCGCCACTCCATAAACTTGGATCTAAATGTGAGAGTTAAGTTTGGGTTAAAAGATGATCGCTCGGCGGTAGACCGCAAATAATTCTTTGTCTAACAAAATTGTAAATTCTTTCTCGAATTTTTAAATATTTTTTTATAAAGAAGGGCCATATTTTGATTTGCCTAGGGTCCGAGATGTCAGGTCGCCTGCACCTAGTCGACCATAACACACCAACAGGTGCACGGCAATTTAGTCAAACTTTGTTTCTCCTCTTTCTGATATGGATTCAGTATAATGATCAACCTTTATAATAAGTTTTTCATCTGTGTTTTCTCAGCAAAATGTGGAAGATGATCAAAGCAATGGCTTCTCCAACAGTTTTTCTCCGAAGAGAGAAACTGATCCAAGAAAAGGTTGTATAACTGGAATGGGGCTTGTTTCGTTTTGGAGTGATATTGCTACTTATTACAACAACTCTTAAATGGAGTAGTGGCAAAATCACGCTATTGACAGATTTGATGCTTCAAGACTACCCTTTCGGTCGCGGCACAAATGCCGCGACTTCGCGTCTCGAGGATCATAGACGGAAGATGAATTGCCGTCTTGATGACTGCTGGAGATATTGCTTGGTTGCTGGAAAAAGGGCTCTTGAAAATGCCACTCTTGGTAAAGAAGAAGTTGATGCTGTGAGTACAATATATTGGCAAGTAAAGTTGGAAGTTTGAAATTCGAAACGAGTGAAGAAATTTGTATATTGTTTTTGCAGATGGACAAGATGAGAATGGGAGTGGTTGTGGGATCAGGACTGGGAGGCGGCACGGTGTTCAGCAATGGAGTCGAAGCCTTATACGAAAAGGGGCATAAAAAGATTTCTCCCTTTTCCATTCCTTATATTATACCAAACATGGGATCTGCATTACTTGCTATGGAAACAGGATTCATGGGGCCTACTTACTCCATCTCCACAGCTTGTGCTACTTCCAACCACTGCTTCATAGCTGCTGCTAACCACATTAGGCGAGGCAACGCTGATGTCATGGTAGCTGGAGGAACTGATGCTGGAGTCACTCCAGCAGGAGTTGGAGGTTTCACAGCATGCAGAGTTTTGTCTGAAAGAAACGACAAACCACACAAGGCATCGAGGCCTTGGGACAAGGACCGCGATGGCTTTGTCATGGGAGAAGGTGCTGGTATATTGGTATGTGATGTGACTCATAAGCTACATGATCTTACTAAGTTATTACATACTACATTCTCTCTCTGAAATAATTAGATTAATCAGATTATGGAGAGCTTGGAGCATGCTATGAAAAGAGGAGCCAAGGTTCACGCAGAGTTCTTGGGAGGAGCAGTTACTTGTGATGCTCATCACATAACCGATCCACACCCAGATGGTTTAGGTGTCTCGTCTTGCATAATCAAGAGTTTGAAAGATGCAGGAGTGGCTCCTGAAGAGGTTGATTCATTTTAGTTTTGTGTTGTAGAAAAAAGAAAAAAAAAAATGATACTCATCTCATACTACTAAAGTTGTGTATGAATGAAGATTTTGAAATGTGCAAGTGATATTAGGTTAACTATGTGAATGCTCATGCGACATCAACACGTGCGGGAGATATGCCTGAGGTTTATGCAATCAAGAAAGCGTTCAAGAACACCTCTGAGTTGAAGATGAATTCCACCAAGGTCATACATTACTATGAAAATAATATATGCTCCATTTATCAAATATGTGATGCTTTAGTTAATTAATTTAAAGATTTTTTTGTATTGCAATAGTCGATGATCGGACATGCGCTGGGAGCTTGTGGAGGATTGGAAGCAATAGCTACGATAAAAGCAATCAAAACGGGGTGGTTGCATCCTACAATCAACCAATATGTAAACAAATAGTACAAGAAATCTCATTGGAGTTAGTCTTTTTGTTAATAAGAGTATATATATATTTATGTTTCCTAATTCTATGTTTTGTACGTATGTGTGTAGGATTTGGAGGCTGAGGTTAGCATTGACACTGTCCCAGATATAAAGAAGAAGCATCAAGTAAATGCTGGTATGAAAATATATCCTCAACTATTTCCAAATCAAGAACCAGTTAAGATATGATGTGGTCTGGTGTCTGACTTATTGCAGCCATCTCCAACTCGTTCGGATTCGGAGGCCATAATTCAGTCCTAGTCTTCGCCCCCTTCACCCCTTGAAAATCGATTTTCCAGCCACTTTGATATGAAAATCGAGTACCCGCTACATTGTTCGAATAACGGTACCTGCAGACTATAATTTTTAGTAGCAACAATAATAGTGAGAAGATCTTCATAAATCAAATTCTTACTCGTGTCGTAAAGAGTCGGTAGATGCCTCTATCGGAGCAATCATCTTCTTAGTTCACACTTTTAGTTTCCCCATAAGAATAGTAAGTCCAGTTCAAGTGGCAAAGTAAATACATCACGAGTCTCTTCTCTTCTCAATGAGAGGTCTTGATTCAAATCCCACAAAATGTGAACATTTTTATTGCCCCAACTTGTATTTAAGGTCTACAAGGCAATAGCTTAGGGCCCAAAATTTTGAAGGCCCATTTCTTTTTTTAATTTTTAATTTATGTTTATATAATTGTATGTAGAAATGATTTTAGCTTTTTTTTAATAAATAATCTCATCTCCTACCCCCAAAACTAGGCTTGTCAACTGGCGGGTTTTACCCGGACCATACTCGGAACCACTCATTATCCACTTAGTTTTAATGATGCGGTTCCGGTCCAGTCCAGAGCCGACCCGTTAAGACCCGTGACATGAGTGGTCCGGATCCGGACCGGACCGTTCGTTTCGGATCCGGCCCGACCCGGCCCGTCATTTTTTTTTTTTTAAAGCATGTTTCTATTTGTAATTTTTTTTTGCCTATGTAATGTATTAGCCTATTGTAATTTTTTTCCTATGTAATGTATTAGCATAGATAAAATAAACTTACTGTGAAAGGGGAGTTCGTGGGATTTGATGAGATCAGGTAAGGAGAAATAAGTCCAAAAGCGCATGCACTTAGAGTTCTCATGAAGAAAACTGGAACTCCTTTTTCTTCTGCAACTTGAAGCACAAAACTCATGATCCCATCGCAAATCACACAATTAACGGGATCAAACGACGCAGCATCGTCGTCCTCATCTTCGTCTTCGTCGTGATTGGGTGAGAGAAGCTCTGTGAGGAATGGCTGAGCTGTGGATCGCAGTGAGTCTAGTCAGTTCTTCACGTCGAAAGTGCCGGGACGGACGTCCTGTTGGGAGCCGTCGGGAATCGCTAGGAGGTGGAATGAGCGGCGGCTGAAAAGCGAGGTGGTGGTGGAGTGTTGGGAGAGGCGGCGGTGGATGTAGGTGTAGTAGATGTATTTTTTTTCCTATGTAATGTAAGGCGGTGGTGGAGTGGGGGTTGATGATTATTGCACAGAAGAGAGAAGCACCGGTCCAATTTCACACTCTAATGGTCCGGTCCGGACCCGGATTCAATTTAATGGTCCGGGTCCGGTCCGGGTAATAATAAATTTTAACGGTCCGGTCCGGGTCTAGGTCCAATTTTCACAGGTCGGTTCTTGGACCGGAACCTAAATACTTTTTACGGGTACGGTCCGGGTAAAACCCGCCCGTTGACAAGCCTACCCAAAACGTACTCAATACGTTTTAACCTTATTCGATCTCATCTGAGCGGATTTAATATTTTAATTTGATGAGTTTAAATTTGAATTAATGTATTTTTTGCTTAAATGAGCTAGTGACTGTTCCTACGAAATTGCAGAATGTACTCCATCGAAACAAATTTAAAACATTATAGCTGCGAATTTGCTAAATCTTATATTATTTTCCTTTCTTTATTGTTTATAGTTTAATTACAGAAGTTAGGGTTTGATCTGCATGACAATTGAAATTGGAGTTGGAATCTTAATCTTATTTTTGTTAATTGATATTGCTCATGATCTAATTTTCTAGTTTTTTATTTGTGTTAATTTTGATTCCATTTGGTTAAATTTTATTTGTATTTTAATTTCTGTGATTTTTCTGACATTACCATTATTATTATTTTCCGTTTTGGGGTATAATTTTGCTATTTATAAACTGATAAAACACATAAAAGTTATAGAGAAATTAGTTACAAAGAACTTTATTTTTTTCGCTTTTGAATGATATTTTTTTTTCATTTTCGCCTACGGTCACACTGAAGTATAGGACCGCCCTATTGATAGTGCTATAATATTTTTTTATAATTTGTTAAAGAAAATGTATAGTAATATGATTATGAGGCAATCCCAAAAATAGTCATTTTGATAATGTAAAGGTAAATTTTAGCCACACATAAAAGAATATGTAAATTTTAGCCAATTTTCGCATAAAATGACAAGTTTACCCTTTAAGTTAAACACACGACCATGATTACACGACTACACAGTCGTGTAATTTTGGTCGTATATTTTGCCCGGCACAGCAAATACGGCAACCTCGGCGTGCCAATGCACGACGGACGGCCACGGCCCAGGGGTGGCGGTCGTGACCGTGCCAAGGCCGACATGACAGCCCCGGCATGCCAATGCACGACGCACGACCACAGCCTATGGGAGACGGTCGTGGCCGTGCATATGCACGGCGTCGGGCTCACGGCACCCCGATGGGGCTGGTGGCCATTTTGATCCCACTAATTTTATTTTAATCTACAAAAAGTATAAAAGAACAAAGAATAATTAATGAATCATAAATATATATATTTTTAAAAAATCTACACAGAGAATACACGACCACATGGTCGTGTATTCTCGGCCGTGCAACACAAACATGTGGTTGCCAGAATACACGACCACCATTGCACGACCGATTTGGTCGTGTAATTGGCGTGGTCGTGTATTTAAGAACAGAAAAATAAATCTTCAATTTTTTCAATCTAAAATGTAATCTGCAGCAAAATTAACCAATAAATTGATCTTTTAAGCATCTAAGCATACATATAAGAGCATATAACCATTAAATTTCGAGATTAAACAAATATACAAAGAAACCCAAAAGAATCTTCAAAACCTATTTCAAAACCTAAATTTCAAAAACAAAACTGAAAAACGTGAATTAACAGTTACATGGCCGACGCGCCGCCTCCGCCGCTGCCGCCGGTCTCTCCGGCACCACTCGAATATTTTTAATCGATTATGTGCTTATTCTTGAGTGTTCCTTGATTTCTAATTTTTTTTTGAAGTTAAATGAATAAAGGAAAAAAGCAATTAAAATTAAGGCATAAGGGCAATTATGTTATTACATACCCTAAAATGGCTAAAATTTACATATTGCTTTATTGATGGTTAAAATTTACCTTTGCTTTATCAAAATGGTTATTTTGGGATATTTGCTCTATGATTATTGATGTTCAAATTTTGACATGATTATAATTCTAAAGAGCAAAAAAAAAAAAGTTGTTTTAAGCCATTGTTTAATGGCAAATCACATGCTTTTTCTTTGAAGATGAACCGATTTGATGGTGAAGTCATGGTCATGCTTTTTCTTTGCAAATACTATCTCGATCTCCATGCGATCCACATTACTACCAACCATTTACTACCATCCACATGCTTAAGTTGAGTTCCCTCACCGTCAGTAGGAGTTTCTGAAAACAAAAATTCTCACTTTTGGTTTTGGGGGAAAATGAAAGATTTCCACCAACTCTTACTCGACTCGACTAGTTACTTTGCACTCAATTTCAATTTCATACTCGGATGATGATCATAATTCATAATTCATAATATCAAAACCAATTCCAATCCTAGCTAGGGAAACATTTATTCTATCTATCTATCTATCTATCTCGCCCACCGCCACCACACCTCCATTAGCTACCCCAAATATTAAATTATGAGGGCTCTAATTTTTCATCTCCAATTTTCTGCCATACAAGACCTGATCTTTCTGTGCTACTTTGGAAGAATTATGGTTATCAACTCCCATAAAAACTTCAGCTGGCTTATTTTCGCTTTTGTTCTTGAGATTTTTATGTTCACATTTTTCCTTCATTTTTAATAGGTTTGGCAGCGCCCAGGAATTAGTAGCTAAAAAACAAAAAAAAAAGCAGGTAGCGGGGAGACTATGACAGTTATAATTGAAAGCATAGACAAAGAATAGGTGTTTAGAAAGGCGGATTATCCCACGCTAAACCATACCAAGATCCAAAATGGACCCAACAAACTCTCATTGTTTACTCCTTCACCCCCCTTCTTATATGAGTAAAGAAAGAATAGCTGTATGATTTTATACTAGGCTTTCTTTTGTGTGGAGAAATGTCGAGTATCGCTTGCACGTCTTCTTCTTCTTCTTCTGCTCTCATCTTCAGCAGGAGCAGAGAATCAAGAACTTCATTGTTTCAGTACAATGGCTTGAAATTAGTCGTGGCGGCGCAGCTTGGATCACCTTCTTTGGACATTAATGGCTTCCTTTCAACTAAAGGTTTTTCTTTTTTAAGGCCTAAAATGTTTTCTTGTTGCTCCATTTCTTGATTCTGTTGATCTCTGCTGATTTAGTGTCGGATTTTGAGCTTGAGCTGAGTTATTTTGATTCTGGTTCTGGTTCTGGTTCTTGATTCTTTTGTTTATGTGGATTTTCTGTATGAAAAGAGCTGCTTCAAGATGACTACTGCAGAATTTTGTTGCCATTTTTATTTTATATTTAATGGATCTAATCTAGTCCAAGTATGTTGATAATGTTATGATCTGGTTTTCAGCAGCAAAACGTGGGAAGATCAAGGCAGTGGCTTCTCCAACAGTTTCCTCTCCAAAGAGGGAAACTGATCCCAAGAAAAGGGTTGTGATAACTGGAATGGGGCTTGTTTCTGTTCTTGGAAGTGACATTGATAATTACTACAACAAACTGCTTGATGGAGTGAGTGGTATCACTCCCATTGACAGATTCGATGCTTCGGACTACTCTGTTAGGTTCGCTGGGCAAATACGCGATTTCTCTTCAAAAGGATATATTGATGGGAAGAACGATCGACGCCTTGATGATTGCTGGAGATATTGCTTGGTTGCTGGCAAAAGGGCTCTTGAAGATGCTACCCTTGGTAAAGAAGTCGTTGATAATGTGAGAAGAATTGGAAAGTAAAGTTGAAAACTTTTAGAAATTTGATACAAAATGAAGAAATTTTGATCTTATGTTGCAGATGGACAAGACGAGGATGGGTGTGCTGGTGGGATCAGCAATGGGAGGCTTCACCGCGTTCAGTAATGGAGTCGAGGCCTTAGTTCAAAAGGGCCATAAAAAGATTACTCCTTTCTTCATCCCTTACTCAATATCAAACATGGGATCTGCATTGCTGGCTATAGACATTGGTTTCATGGGACCTAACTACTCTATTGCAACAGCTTGTGCTACTGCAAATCACTGCTTCATATCTGCTGCAAACCACATTAGACGAGGCGATGCTGATATCATGGTGGCTGGAGGAACTGATGCTGCAGTCATTCCAACCGGAATCGGAGGTTTCATAGCTTGCAGAGCCTTGTCTCAAAGAAACGACGAACCCCAAAAGGCATCAAGGCCGTGGGACAGAAACCGCGATGGATTTGTGATGGGAGAAGGTTCTGGTGTTTTGGTATGTGGGACTTAGTTAGCTTTTGACATCTCTAACTGAGTTATTACAACATTTGTAGGTAAATAATGAGATTAATTAATCAGATAATGGAAAGCTTGGAGCATGCCATGAAAAGAGGAGCAAAGATTTATGCAGAGTACTTGGGAGGAGCAGCTACATGCGATGCTCATCACATGACAGATCCACGCCCCGATGGCCTTGGTGTTTCGTCTTGCATAATCAAGAGTTTGCAAGATTCTGGAGTTTCTCCTGAAGAGGTATAAGAATTCATTTGGAATAGTATTGTGTGATATATAGAAAATGGAAATGAATTAATTTAAAGTGGATGAGAACAGGTGAACTATGTGAATGCTCACGCAACATCAACCCCTGCTGGAGATCTAGCTGAGGTTAATGCCATCAACAAAGTCTTTAAAAACACCTCTGAATTGAAGATGAATGGAACCAAGGTTTGATATATATGCATATATCTATATATTTTTCATTCGGGCTTATATGTATGATGCTTTTCAATGTGGTTGGTTCAGTCAATGATCGGACATGGACTTGGCGCTGCTGGAGGATTGGAAGCAATAGCGACGATAAAAGCAATCAACACAGGCTGGTTGCATCCCACAATAAACCAATATGTAAAGCATCACTACTCTTTTCTGCAACTTGGAATTAGCTATTAGTATTAGAAAATGATTTTTTTTTTTTTCCCTAATTCTATATTTTATATATGTGTAGGACTTGGAGGAAAAGGTCACCATTGACACTGTCCCTAATGTAAAGAAGCAGCATCAAGTGAATGTTGGTATGAAAAATATTTTGAATCAAAATTTAGCTGATAAAAACCAATGTAGAGTTATACTACTTAGGATGCAGATTCTGATGATTTGTTGTGTGATTATTGCAGCCATATCGAATTCATTCGGCTTTGGAGGCCATAATTCAGTCGTCGTCTTTGCTCCCTTCAGCCCTTGAAAGATCTTCATTAACACAAGCTTGAGATGTTGTCAGCAGTGCTAGCTCATACTGTTTTTGACAGAAAATTTTTGGCGAAAATATGTGCTTCGTGCTTTAGTTGATTGCGTTTTTATGCAGTTTATCATCTGTCTTTTGCATTAAATGTTGCGAGAGAGAGTTCACAAGGATGAAACTTATGATTATTCATTCAAGTTATCATTAGCAAGGGTAAATTTACCTGATTTTATTCGGTTTTTTCACATGCTTCACAAAAATAATATGATTATGATCTACTAAAAATTAAACAAAATATCTACAGGCTGTAATTTTAAAGAATTAATCTATGCTGACATGGCATGCCGGAAAATGATGTCATTTGATGAGTTTGAAGAAAATCATAGAGGTAAAGAGGAGTTTCATAAATATGTTCTCGCAGCATTTAATTCCATTTTCTTTTTTTTTTCTTTTTTCTTTTTTTTTTTGAGTTTCTTTGATATGTTTATTTGGAAGTGACAAATTTTACATTTTATCATTGATTATTGTAAGATTTCTAATTTTACACTTTTAACATTTACTTATTACATATATACACATAAACCGTCATCATCAACTTAAATGTTTGATAAATACGAGAAAAAATTATGCAGATTAATAACATTACTAAAAGAATAGCATATTGGCCTAACTTAGATCAAGTGTCGGTTCAAGAAATAAAAGATTAAAAAAAATTAATAAAGATCGAATGTAGGTTTATTGGTCAAGTTAAAATTAAAAAACGAACCGAATAAAGACATTAGAATCAGAATAATACTCTTTCCGTCCACTAAACTTGACATGTTTTCTATTTTAAGATGTCTCACTTGATATGACTCATTTCTATATTTAGTGAGACAATCTAATTAAGTTTTTATTAAAAGTGTATGGTCCATCACGTTTTTTAAAATTAAGCATTTATAATGAAAAGAGGTGAGAAACCTGACATAAATTTTCTTAGACAAAAACTTGTGTCAGTCGGAGGCACCGTGCGGCCGG
Source organism: Mentha longifolia (assembly GCA_001642375.2). Taxonomy (NCBI): domain Eukaryota; kingdom Viridiplantae; phylum Streptophyta; class Magnoliopsida; order Lamiales; family Lamiaceae; genus Mentha; species Mentha longifolia. The sequence goes on from CM038112.1 coordinate 32,446,415, forward strand.
ACCCAAATGTCAATCTTTATACAGAAAAATGTCAATCTATCTATTACTATTATAAAAGAGTGGATTCTTACAAAATTTGTTTTGCCTATTTTACCCTTATTAAATATATATTTTAAGGGTATTATTGTAATTTAAATATTATTAACTTAATTGTTTTGACCATTATACGAACAAATTGGAATTAAAATATCAACTTTAAATCTATTAGGATAAGGACTACATGAAAATAAATAGCTATGTATTAGTTACACACGAAAAAACTACGTATTATATATTGATTTTATACTCATATTTAATATTAACATCATATATTTCGTAATAATGCTTCTAAAAAAGTGTGAACCAAAATATTTATTAGTTTATAGAAAGAAAAAGTTGATTTATACTCAATAAATCTTAAGGACAAACAAATATAATTAGAGTTGTTAAAATATCCGTCTCTTCCCATATGTATGTGGAATTTTTATTGGCATCATGAGTATTAAAATATCCATGTGTTCCCATATGTCTCATTTATATGAATAAGAGTGTTTTCATTCTAATTATATAACACATATTTGGGAGACATCCCAAAAAGAAAATTTCATACATATATTAAAAATGAAGGGAGTGGTATATAGTAATATTAAAAATAATTGAATTAAAATGCAAATTAGCTACCAAATTTTGTACTTAGAGTTATCGTACTTGTTGAAAAATGAAAATTACAAATCAAATTGAGAATGTGTTCCACAAATTTTCTAAAAAAAAATATTACTCAAGCATATACTACCTTCGTCATGCTAAACATATATGGCTCGGTATTCTAGCTACCTTTCTTACACTACTAATCTACCTTTTTTCACAACTAATCTACATTGTCTTAATTTCCTTGCCGAAAAAAAGTAGCTCTATTTCAATGGGACGGGGGAGTATATATATGGCTCGCATTTTTTCGGCACTCGCATTTGATTATTGATTGATAATATATAATTGTATTTGTAGGTCCCGATAAATAGATATTGGTGTATGGGGGGGGGGGAATACACCAATTAACCAACAGTTTTGACTTTTCAAAACAATTTGATCTTACTGAGTCGTCACTTCAGTTTATCAGAGCAGTTTAGTTTTTCCAGCTCAAACAGTGAACTGCTGAGCTTGCAAAACTAACCTGCGTGCGGAAGTTTGGTGGAAAGGTTGGTTAGCAGTTTTTCAAAGCAATTTCAGAGAAACCTTTAGTTCAAGTGAGTGTTCATGCAAACTGTGAAATTGAATGACAGTTTTCA